>VDFB02325285.1:44981-85564 GCA_007258455.2 Sequoia sempervirens | reverse complement strand
TGGTTGTATGAGTTGTGAGAATGAAAGTTGCACCACTTGCAACTTTAATTCCTTAGTGCAATGGCTTTCGTAGTTGGCACCGATTCACGTGTGGCGAAACAAAGTTTGGTTTTAGTTTCCACCAAGAATCATCACAGTCCTTGAATTCTTAGGGAAGTAGATTAGAACTTCTGACCCCTTGTCTATTTTTTTAGTTTGTTTGATCTGCAACCCAAATAAAAGAGCTTCATTATCCAAACCTTCATTGTGAATTGAAAAAATTCAATGCTTTAGGTGTGATAAGTTTGGTCACTTTTCCAAACATTGTTCAGATAGACCTAAGCATCAAGCCTCCATTGCAAATGTAGATGATGTCTCTCCACATAAGAATGAAGAGCCTTGTTACCATGCAATATAATAAGATCCTTGAAGCCTTATGCTTACAATAATTATAAGATCAATATAAGAAGATCCTTGTTACTATGCAATATAATAAGATCCTTGACTTACTGATGTTTTACTTTTTTCATGATATTATAGAACATTTTTATGGGTTGTTGGAAAGTCTTCTCTTGGGCTACTGAGTTTGGTTACAAGTGATTCATCCAAGTTATTAATCTCTATCTTTTTCTTATTAGATATAATCCTCCTTTAATATATTTTATACTGGACTCTAATTGAAGTAGATTATTATATTGTATGAGGCAGAGATTCATTTTCATGCCACATTGTACTATACCATATACGTTGCATTTTGAATAATGTTTTAGTCAAATTTGAAAGTAGTAACTAGGGTAATGAAATAAATAAAGGAAAGATTGCAAATTATGTTTTTTTACTTGCTCCTCTTGTTCAACCTGATAGTGACTATAGAATCAGAAGTTATGCTAGTAAAATCAATGGGAAAGAAAGGGGTTAAAAGAGGGAGGCCAACTACATCAAAGAAGGAACCATCACCCTCTCTAGAAAATAATGAAAATACAAGTAATAACATACACAATAAGAACCTAGAAGATCAAAATCAAACAAAAAGGGGTAGAGCAAAGGGGTTGAAAAGAGAACCATATCCTGTTATGGAATATGAAGAAAAGGGAAAGAATGATGGAAACTCTGGTGAATTGGTGGATCGAAAACAACTTTTCGAGTTAAATCACTGTGAAGGTTTTCTTATTACACCTATTTTCTTGAATCTCATAAGCTAGCTTGGTTATAGTTTGTGTGTGAGTGACTAATTTGTGTGCTCTCGAGTTCTTGTGATTTTGTTTTTGCATGGGTTAATTAATTTAATTTGAAAGTCTAGGTATGTGTTAGTGTATATATAAAGATGATTCCATTATATGTGTGACATGCCTTTGTCATTGTGTTGGAATGTTTTAGCATGCTATGTTTTGCTTGGCAGTGAAAGAAAAAACTATTTGTAGCATTGGTATTCATGTTTCCAACCTGCTAAAGTATTTTCAAAGATAAAGTTCTACTCTTTGTTTATTTTAATTTTCATACTTGCACATTTCATAGTTTTCTAGTATGTCACTTCTATCTAATCTTGTCATAGTGACTTATCAATCCGCTGAGAAGCATTCCAAGGTAGATATAGTAGAAATATAGGACTGAACAAACAATGACAATGAGAAAAAGTTACCTAAAAGTTAGTTGGCATTTATTTGTAGTATCAAAGCATACATAAAAGGGTGCCTAGGTCTATGCTTTATCAACGTTAAGTGGCAGAAGGAGAGGTCTTTTATAGAGCATCAGCCAAAACATGCACCTAACTAGAAGGTGAGTTAGCGACATGAGGCTTTTGAAAGTGTGCCTAGCAGTCATGAAGCAGTGAGCAGCAGGTAAAAATGGTGCCTAGGAGGATCTAAAATGATGTTTTGAGTGGCATGATGGATGAGAATAGGCACCTAGACTGACAAGACTAGCTGAAATTGGTGCCTAGAATTTATTTGACTCGGCTAAAAGGTAGGTACATGAAGGATAGGTGCTTGGAGTGGATGTTTATGCAATGTGAAGCAATGGTTTGAGTTTGAAAGATGTGTAATGCAATGTAATCAATAATATGAATACATTTTTAATTATTAGTTATGTACTGTGAAGTAATTGCATAATTGCTTAGGTTGACTTTGTAAAAACTATATTGTAATTAAAATTTTCATCTATCGGCTTATCTAGTTATTACTTATGCGATGTGAGGTAATGCTGAGTTTGAAAGATGTGCTGATGCAATGTAATCAACAATATGAATAAACTACATAATATAACCATTCTTTTTATGCTATTGTACATCAAGATATTTAACCATTGCTCACTTGATTAAAATTTCAAAGAGTTTAATTATGCACATGAGGAGGAAATTAAATTTTGATTGTCAACTTCTATATATGAAATTATCCAATAATCAAGTGTATGTCCATATACAAAAATGGCATCAACGCCAACTCAAACAAAATTTTACAATATGTGGCATATGCCATCTCGGTATCTATTCAATATTTACATGCCAAGATGTCTATCTCATTCTAAACTACTGGTGGATCATCAAAATGGAGCCTCTTTGAAGCACTCGTTGCCTCTAAAGGTAGCTACACAAGAAAAAGTGAAACCACAATTGAGATTAGTTATACTATATAATTTAAAATTGAATAATTAACATCAAAATCAATATACATTAAATTATAATTGAACTCTAAAATTGTAATCTTGATTACCTAAAATATCCATCTCTTCAAAGGGCCAGGAGTTCTAGAATATGTCCGTCTTAAAGAACTGACCAAACCATCTTTTGTAATTTCAATCTATATAGGTGAAAAAAAACATAAAACTGATCCAAGTTAGCATACAATTGTCAGTAATAGGAACATATAAATACCAAACACAAAATAAAATGAACACATACTTCTTTAGGTTAATCTTTTTCTTTATCTCCTTTAGGTGTTTCGACACCTCCTCCTTGAGGTGCTTCAACACCTACTCCTTCAACTATTCCAATACGTACTGCTTCGGGTGTTGTGGCCCTTGTCAATAAGGACGTATAGCTCATAATTCCCTACACATAAAAATGACAAGTACGTATGAAACTACCAATCTATGTCGATGTATGTATAATCAATATAAGATCTTAAAATTCTTAATTCAATCAAATTTGAGTTAAATTACCTTGCCCTTATCCAACATTACACTTCCATAATCTGGACAAGGCTGCACCTCGCTCGCATAAGGTATTTCCTACAAGAGGAAACTAAGATAAACATATAAGTTATTATATAATTTCATTTTAATGACAATTCAAAGGACAAGAAAGTATACAATAAATAAATGTAAATGAGTGAGTGCAAAAATATATACTGTGTGTGTTTCTAGGCCAAATGAAATGGCCCTCAGGGTGCTATCCATCACATTTGTCAGCTCCTCCTCGGACATCAACTGTTAAATAGACCATGTAAATAAATATTAGTACATTATACTATCTCTTATTAATATTCATTTAAAAGCAAATGCAAGTTATAAATTCACAACTTAAATTTTACATGTGTCATGCCTCCAATGTCCCCCTCTCTAGCAGGAGAGGACTCTGTAGGGTGTGCTCCACTCCCCTGCGTCTGATCTATAATATCCACATCGTGGAAGTCATAATCAGAAGTGTCTAGGGGATGCTCGGCAGGCTCTACAAGAGGACCCAAGCATATTTGGCGGCACATGGAGAAAGTATGTGGTACACAAATATGTGGACCTGATGAGGATGATGCAGCAGCACTTGAGCCATCACCAACATCACTAGAATGTGGTTGAGCTACTATAGAAGCATGCGAAACCAAAGGACCACTCCTGGAAGTGAATGGCGTGGATAAAGATACACGTGTGGGCATCTGCATAATATTTGGATGGTATCTCTGCTGGAGGTGGTGGAGGAAGGCTGAGGGAGGGGAACATGTGGGCGAGTGTGCTCTATTTGTCCCTACTCTATCTGGGAATACCTCCACCAGCATACAAGAAGGGTCTAATGTCAAAGTAATTGACATGATGCCTAACACAAGCCTCTGACATATAATTTTATAAAGTAAAATGAACATCAAATTGTTGTTCGGTGGTTTAAAAAAACCATACCAAGATCCCAAAGAAATTTTTCTACAATGTCTCTATAAGTGCACCATAGAAGTTTGTTTATTAACATTAAGCAGAGCGGTCACGGGGGCTAACAAATAAAGAGCTATTTGGGCTTTGGTTATTCCAAGATCTTTCACATCATCATAGGACAATCCACATGCATAATATTCTCTCATGTCTTCTCGCCACGAATGAAAGGAATTATGTTGCGAGGAGAGGGTTTCTATATTTTTAATTATTTCTTTCATTGTGTTTGACATCGAAGATAATTGAGGGACTCTCATATAAACTTCAGAAATGCCCCTTAATTGTTGCAATTTTTCAGAAATTAATTCTTGAATTGATGGCTGTGGAGGTGGTGGAGGTGGTGGAATTGGTGCATTTCCATTGTTAGCAACCATAATGCCTGATTCAATATAAAAACAAATCAATCTAATTAAAATTAGACTATAAATGAAAATATTATAAAAATACCCTAGTTTTTTTTAAAATCCAACAAAAACCCTAGTTTTTAACAAAAATCTATAAATTTTTCTAATTTTTAATCCAAATACATAAAAAAAACTATTTTTAAGTCAAAATCCATTGCAAAACATTCAAATTTCATCCAAAATCCATGCTAAACTCAAATTTTCATAAAAATCCTATCCGGAAACCACCCAACTATTTAGGTCAACCTTTCTTGGGAGAGTTATCAAACCAATTATGGGAATCCCATAACCATCATGAGCTTTTAATCATGCTTTTGATTGTTCATAATCATCGCATAAAGTTCATGTACATACAATAACTCTTTTTGATCATATTCACTATGTACATGGGATCATTAATTATTCCTTTTTAGGGTTTATGACTTGATATAAAGAAGACCATCGAGTGTAGTTATAGAAGGAAATCAATATGTAAAAGAAATGTCAAACCAAAATATTGGTTTTCCTTTATGATTTTGAATATTAATAATGTTTATAAAGATGGAAAAATCATTATCATCTTCTTCATTATCATTGTATTGAACAAAGTTTGTTGAATGAATTGGTAATGGGCTTGTAAATATTTGTAAGTATTGATTAGGTGAAAAAACCAATTTATTTACTTTGTCATTAATAGGTCATCCAACTGGATTTGATTAGAATGAGGTCTTGCACTTGATTATAAATATACTTACATCTTTGCATATCATGTCGAGGTGTACGATGATATTGAATTTTTTTTTTTTGCATTAAAGTTTGGTGGTAAAGGTTTAATTGTTTGAATATGACTAATTGGAGGAAGTTGAATCATATTATTGTTTAACAATTGCAACATGATCACATGGAGAGAATCAAACAACTATGAAAATTTCCTATCTCGTGGCCTAAATTTATATCTAGAGTTATGTTTACAATAGTTACTTCTGTCTCAATATTATGAGCAGTTTGACATGAATGTTTATCAAGTAATGATTTTTTTGTTTTTCTTTCTAAATGATTGATAGTTGTTTTGAGGCATGACTTATATGATTGACCAATAGGAGCCTATGAAGGGGTACCTTCATACCAACTAATCGATATTCGATAATCATGAAGGGTTATACAAAAACGTGTTAAGGATGGATATTTCATTAGCAATTTCTTATCTTGAATATTAGGTTGTAAGTTATCTATAAACACCCTTTGAATGTCAACATCTTGAAGACTATAGGAGAATTTCAAATAAATGGATTAGTATCATTTCATAAAGTTTTTTATTTTCTCTTTAGGTCCTTGATTACAATGAACTAAATTTGTTAATGTAACTTGAGGACTCATGTTCACTTGAAAGTGTTGGAGGAAATCATTAATGAGTTGTGTAAAGGAGGTAATTGATTGTTTGACAATGAACAAAACCAATCCAAGGCCATATCTTTCAATAATCTAGAAAAGAGTTTCACTATGAGTGAATCTTCAAAAATAAAGTCTCTACAAAAGGTAGTAAAAACTAACAAATGGTTATTAGGATATTTTTTACCATTGTACTTTCCAAAGCGAGGTATTTCAATGTTTTGTAGTATAGGTGTATTTAAAATAGTGAACATTAATGAACTATGTTTAAGGTATTTTGGATGTTTACTATTGCTTTGATTTTGTTTTAAGTTTCAAATTTGTTGTTGTAATCAGTGAAGCATAAATCTGCAAAAAATCCCGATTAATCGCGATTTTTAAAAAATCTGCAGGCTGGACGATTTTTTCCCCGATTTTTTGAAAAAATCATTGACTTTTTGGTCAATGATTTTTTTCCGTTTCAAACTGCAAATTCGCCAAAAAAACATGTTTAAAATCTAGAAAAAAATGTGAATAAAATCGAGCTGATTTTCGCACAAGAAAAACCATGAGACCATGGCTTGTTGCTTACTATTATGCTTTGATAGATTTTTTCCAAGCATCCATAGCTTGTTTGAAAGAACCTATTTTAGGATTTTTAGCCATAGCAGCAAGGCAATGAACTGCTTTGATAAAATGCTTTGGTAGACATGTATGAAAATGTGGTAGCATAGACAAGGTAGTGAATCGCTTTTGAAATGTCTCAAAGAAATGTAGTCTCATGGTGATGGAATGTTAGCGACTAATGCCATGACAAGCAAATTGCTATGGATTGTCATGGCATTCCATCAATGTGAGATCGTGATTTCTTGAGGCATTTTTTCAAACAATCAACGCCTTGTCTATGTTATTGCTTACCATTATGCTTTGCAGATTTTTTCCAAGCATCCATAGCTTGTTCGAAAGTTAATTTGTTTTATGGGCTTTTACCCATAGCATGAAGGCGCTTAAACCATTTGACAAAATGCTTTGGTAGACATGTATGAAGAATGTGGTAGCATAGAAAAGGTAGTGAACTATTTGAGGGTCAAATTAAAAAAATGTGGTCTCATGGTGATGGAATGCCATAATGAATGCCATGACAAGCAAATTGCTATGGATTGTCATGCATTCCATCACCATGAGATCACATTTCTTTGAGGCATTTTTTGAAACAGTTCACTGCCTTGTCTATACTATTGCTTACTATTATGCTTTGATAGATTTTTTCCAAGCATCCATAGCTTGTTTGAAAGCACCTATTTTAGGCTTTTAGCCATAGCAGCAAGGCAGTGAACTGTTTGATAAAATGCTTGGTAGACATGTATGAAAAATGTGGTAGCATCGACAACTGTCACCATTTGATATTTATGCAGTTGTAGTATGTTTTGTGCAATGTAATCAGCGATATGAATATAACCAACAAAAATCTATTTTCTATAATTCATGGATTGAACTCTATTTTATTTGCTCTCAATGTCTGTATGCTATGGAAATGCCATTACATTTTTAAAAAAAGTAGTTTCTTACTATTTTTCTTCAATTTTTTATGTTTTTTTGTAAATCTACCAAAAAACCCTAGTTTTTCTACCAAAAAACCCTATTTTGAAAAAAATCAACTAAAAATAAACAAATCTAATTGAAAATTTGATAAAAAATAAAGAACTTTACCTGTTAGAGATGGACTCCAAATCGGATATTGGATTTCGCTTTCCACTGTGTGCCCGCCACCGTTGAGCCGAAAACAAATGTGAATGAGTTTTGGTCACCCGATTTTTTTTATATATATACTTCAACAAAATCGGATATCCGATTTAAATCGGATATCCGATTCCTAAAACTAAGTTTTCCCTCTGCCTCAGTAGTCACCCTAGCTCCAAAAAGTCAACTCACCATTTTCGCATTTTTGAGTCGTAGAAACACGTATTTTTTTCTCCATTGCCACTTTTTGGCATACCATGATCCTGCACATGCCCTAGGATAACTTGGATTTATTTAATTAAATAAGACATAAGAAGGATAATTAAATAATTTTCATTATTCAATTAGACATAATGAAATGTTAGTACGAGAAAGGGGTGAATTAACCCAATTAGGTCAATTAGATTAATAGCTAAAAATGATGCATTTAATTAAATAACTAGGTCAATTTAATCAAATAAGTGAAAAGAGGATGGATTTTAGGATGAAATGATGTTAGTATATCAAATTCAAGTGTGTAGTCATTCAAGACATTTTTAAGTGTCTATATTTCTATCTCTCCCTCTCTCTATATACATATTTATCTCTTTCATCTCTATCTATCTCTCTCTCCTCTCTATCATTATCTCTCTCCTCTCAATATCCCTCTCCATATCCTTCTTTATCTCCATCTCTATCTCCATCTCTATCTTCCCCTATATCTATATCTTCCTCTCTATCTCCTCATCCCTCTCTCCCTCTCACTCTTCCCCCTCTATCTCTCCCTATTTCTCCCTCTATCTCTCTCTCTCCCTATTGCAAACATAACATGAACCTATTGGTAATGGAGCCTGATTATCTTCCTCATTCACAGGTTTTGTTTCAATTTTGTTTGGAACCTTCTACGTGGATGAATAGTTGATTTGAAGCTATCACTTCTCCATTCATACCTTTGTTGCACAAACAACATCATTTGCTAAATGGCCTACCAATTGACCTCATGTACTAGACAAATGTATGCAAACCATTTTTTTTCCTCATTGACCTTCCACACATCTTTGGCATACCCATTGCACACCAAGGTGTGATTGCTAGTAGTAGTGATTCTTCATACAAAATTACATTAGCCATGTTTTACCATTTTCTAACATATACATGAGTCATCAATATTGTTTGAAAGATTCATTGTTTTCATAAATTTAATTTTTTACTAGGTTGACAAAATGTTGATAGTCCATCAAAAATTAGAGTCAATAATATAAGTGAAGGTTGGATTTTCACATTAGGCAAATTTTCACCTCTTATTGTATTATTTTTGACATTGTAGGATTTATGCGATGAAATGATAGGTTTCAATTGAAAATTATTGCAACCAATTTATAATTTATTTTCTTCATGATGAGACTTACCATGAATTCATGGAAGAAAAAATAAAATCCAATGAACATAGAAAGAGAAAAACTAGACAACTATATAGATGAAGGCAATACAAACGAATAAGAAGAAATTAAGGAGGATACCTATAGAATATACCAAAAAAAACCCATATTTAATAGGTATAGTGAGAATCAATACATGTTAACATGGTTTGGAGGCTTAGAAAATAAGTTTTGTAACATTGAACCATTGAAGCTTATATTAATTGAGATAATACAACTTCGTAATCTTTAACTTAGGTATTGCCTTTTTTAAATCCTAGATTGGTACATAAATGGGTGATCCCACTATAGTGGTTTATAATTTTTGGCCAAACTAGACACTAAAATAAAAAAAATTAACTAAATATTCACCTTCGGGCACCTATAGCGGCTAAACTGTGAGGAAGTTGAAGATGATGCAAACTAGAGTTTCATGAAATTTTGTCTGTAGATTCTAAATATATTTTTTTTGAAAAATTTTGGAATCAGATTGCACTCTTTTTCCATCTCCCTTGAAAACTAGTTTTTTTTCAAAAAACAACATTTTTAAAAAGTGGCGCTCACCGTATAACACATAATTTTTTTTCCATGAAAGATAAAATTCTAGTTCTTTCGAATTTAGATTTGTAACTCTAATATCTAGTGCTTCCACTTGGTTAGATAGTTTTTTATTGAATATTTTTTCTTTAATCAAGTTTCAAAGTCAAACCAATTAAAATTTAGACATAGTGTGGCCATATAATGCGTAACATTTTTTGTATACATATCAAAATTCAATTTTGTTTTGTTGGATCAAGGACTTCAATATCTGGTACACTCATATTTTTCAAAAAAAAATTGATAATCTGCTATTTTTCCACGTACAGAACAGAGAGCTTGATTTTCGGTGAAAAACCTATGTTTAATAAAACTAAAAAAAAAAACATAATTAAACCAAAACATATTAAAATTATATTTGTTGGATAGCTCGTTCTGAGGACTACCTGATTCTAGTTGGTTTTGTGAAGTCTCCGCCATGTTCAAACCAAGCTCCGAAGTGCAAAAATTTAGGTTTTTTTGTGAAGAAGGTCAAAAATCAGGAAATGGGGGGTTCGCTCGAACCAGGGGGGTGATCCCAAAATAGTGGTTTACAATTTTTGGCCAAACTAGACACTAAAATTATTATTTTTAACTAAATCTTCACATTCGGGCACCTATAGCGGCTAAACCGTGAAGAATTTGAAGATGATGCAAACTAGAGTCTCATCATATTTTGTCTGTAGATTCTAAAAATATTTTTTTCAAATTTTTTGGAATCAGATTGTACTTCTTTTTCTATCTCCCATGAAAACTGGTTTTTTTTAGAAAACAACATTTTTAAAAAGTGACGCACACCGTATAACACATGACTTTTTTTCCATGAAGGATAAAATTTTAATTCTTTCAAATTT
This sequence comes from Sequoia sempervirens, assembly GCA_007258455.2. Taxonomy (NCBI): domain Eukaryota; kingdom Viridiplantae; phylum Streptophyta; class Pinopsida; order Cupressales; family Cupressaceae; genus Sequoia; species Sequoia sempervirens. The sequence goes on along the minus strand of VDFB02325285.1, from coordinate 75,136 downwards.
AGATTTGTAACTCTGATATCTAGTGCTTCCACTTGGTTAGATAGTTTTTTATTGAATATTTTTTCCTTAATCAAGTTTCGAAGTCAAACCAATTATGATTCATACATAGCGACCAGATAACGTGTAAATTTTTTGTATATATCAAAAAAAAAAAAATGTTGGATCAAGGACTTCAATATCTGGTGCACTCATATTTTTCAAAAAAAAAATTGATAATCTGCCATTTTTCCACATGTGCGAATGAGACCTTCATTTTCGATGAAAACCTATGTTTAATAAAACTAAAACAAATACATAATAAAACCAAAACATATTAAAATTATATTCGTTGGATAGCTCGTTCTGAGGACTACTTGATTCCAGTTGGGTTTGTGAAGATTCCTCCATTTTCATCCTCAACCCGAGCTTCGAAGTGCCAAAATTTAGGTTTTTTGGTCTCATGGGGGATGAGGGATAAGGGGGGCTCATATGAACCCCTAGGGGTTCGAGGGGTTCGCTCGAACTAGGGTTCATTCGAACCCCTTCAAAGGGGTTCGCTCGAACCCATTTGCTATGCATTTTTTTTTGTTTTTGGGCGATCAAAATTTAAAGGGGTTCGATCAAACCCTAGTTAGGGTGAACCTCTAATGGGTTTTCTTGAACCTATAGGTTCGTACGAACCCCCAAAATCACTTTTTTTTTGCTTTGGGGTCAATTTTTGTGAGTTTTCCTTCCTCACTTGAATTGTAAACCACTATCGTGGCTTCACCCGGGGGTTTGAGCGAACCTCTTCCCATAAAGTGTTTTTCATTTGAATTATGTCCATGCATGCATTTAATGGATTCACTTGAACCTTGGTTCGAGCGAACTCTTTTTTGGTTCGTTCGAACCATCTAGTTCGTTCGAACCCCCAAAATGTAAAATTTTGCCATGGGGTCATTTTTTACAAGTTTTCCTTCCTCATTCAAATTGTAAACCACTTTTGTGGGTTTACCCAAATGTGATTCTATGAAGGGTAAATAGGATTTTCTTGACGTTGTGATATTTGCACTAGCTTCATAAGAAAATCATGGAAAATTTAGAAAATATTTTCAAAGGAAAGAAAAATACCAAATTTAGAACTTTTATAGCTAAGTGTTTTTCAACTTGATTATTTTTTAACAAACAAAATCTAAAAGTTATCATCATTTATAAATTTTGTGAATCCTAAATTTTTAAACACAAAAAAAGTAGGATGACCTATAGATAAAAGAATGAAAAGAGGAGAGATTAACCTTTTTACAATTTATGATTGATTAAAGTAAATAAACTATAAGAAGTTTGAAACACAATATGCATTAAAACTAAACATGTGTAGATTGAACTACATTGTGTATGTTTCAACCTACATTTTCCTTGACTGATAATTAACAAGAATAATTGTTATGTCGTCATTGATGTCAACATTGTGTTATGGTATGAAGACCATTGTGCATATTAGTTTGTATAGCTTGGGCATGTTTGAAGATAGTAATCTAGTGGATATTTGCAAGAAGGTTTGATCTGGTGAAGACAAGTGAAAGAGAAATCAACTAAGTGTTAATACAGGTATTTTGGTGTACATTGGTCCGTTGTATAAGTTCTTGCTTTGCACTTTTGATATAATTTTGTTGGATGTTAGAGGAACCTAATTCCATAACTTCATATTGTTTTGGGTCATAACTTGTTGAAGATATGAGTGAGAGTGTATCAGTCTGGTAGTAACAGGTGTTTCCCAGTTCAGTGCATATGTTTTGGTGAATCCACACTTCTCTATGGATTGGAATTTGGCTTTGCTTTGTTGTGGAGTTCTTGACAGGTGTTAGTAGAGTGTGTATTCCAGATGCCATAGAGTTTGGAGGTCCGTGTGTCTAAATGTGGTTGCACAGTTGGAAAATTTTGATATTAGGTCATTACTGGTTCCAACCTAATGAGTTTTTTATTTTGTGGAGATTGAATAAGTGTTGATCTATTATGTAGGAGCTATTTTGGGTTCATGCCAACCTATTTCAAATTGTTATGATTTTTGAATCTTGGCGCAAAGAGTGTATGCATGGATATTGAGCCAATAAGTTATATTTTGTATATTATGTCCTATTAGATTGACCTAATTGATGTTTGTGGATAAAATGGATATATATGTAAGATCTTTTTGATGTTTTGAGGTGTGTGTGTATGATGAATATCAATTGATTTGAGTTGTGCAAATATAAGCCCATTTTGGATTTTCCACGTAAAAATTTAGTGTTCATGTGTTATGCAATGTTGTTGGTTGTTTTCATACTTTCCTTCATTATTGAAAATTGAATATGTTATGAAGATTGAATGTTTAGATGCTTTAGTGGTTTAAAATAATACTAATTCAATCCCCCCCACCCCCCTCCCCTCTCTTAGTATTTCAAGTGTTCAATAAAGAAGGCAATACAAAAGCATAAGAAGAAATTAAGGAAGAGGATAGGTATAGAATATGCAAACATAAACCATATTTAATAGGTATAGTGAGAATCAATATGTATGTTAGCATGTTTTGGAGGCTTAGAAAATAAGTTTTGTAACATTGAGCCATTGAAGCTTATATTAATTGAGATAATACAACTTCATAATCTTTAACTTAGGTATTGCCTTTTTTAAATCCTAGATTGATACATATGTGTGATTCTATGAAGGCTAAATAGGATTTTCTTGAAGTTGTGATATTTGTATTAGCTTCATAAGAAAACCATGGAAAATTTGGAAAATATTTTCCAAGGAAAGAAATTATAATTTTGATAGTTTTCAAATTCCAAACAAAACTTCTATAACTAAGTGTTTTTCAACTTGATTATTTTTTAACATACAAAATACAAGCTATCATCATTTATAAATTTTATGAATCCTAAATTTTTAAACACAAAAAAATAGGATGACCTATCCATAAAAGAATGCAAAGAGGAGAAATTATCCTTTTTACAATTTATGATTGATTAAAGTAAATAGGTAAGAAGTTTGAAACACAATATCATAAAAAAAATAAACATGTGTAGATTGAACTATATTGTGTATGTTTCAACCTACATTTTCCTTGACTAAAAATTAACAAGAATAATCTTTATTTTAGCTATTTATAAAGCCTAACAAATTTCAAACTTAATATTAGCTTCATAAATAAATCATGGTAAATTTAGAAAAAAATTGAAAGATGAGATATTAAGGTTTTTAAGTTTGAAAATCCCAAATAAAACTTCTACAAATTGAGTATTGTTTAACCTACATGTTTTCAATAAACAATAACTAAACTATCCTCATTTATAAATTTTATGAAACCTCAATTTTTAAACACGAACAAAGAAAAGAATGATCAAGAGGTAAGTAAATAGGTAAGAATGAACAAGAGGTATCTTAGGTAAGTAGTTTGAAACACAACTTACAAATAGAAAACTAAACATATGAACATTGAACTACATAACGTGTGTGTCTTTAACTTACTTTTTAACCAACAATCAACAGAAATAATATTCATTTTCACAATTTATGAAACCTAGCATTTCAAACACAACAAAATGTGAATAAATTAAATAACAAGTTAAGAAATTTAAAGATAAATTCTAAATCAAAAACTAAACTTGCACATATTAAAACACACATTATCTTTTATAGTCATTGACTTGCACATTTTATTTTAGATTTTGTTACGATCTTAAATTTGGATGGATATTAATACTATAGTTATATTTGTGATTTTTATTAGATTGTTGTGATGATTTAGTTAGATAATAACTATGAGTTAGTCATACTATTTATATGATGGACTTAAAGTTACGCATTTCATCTTGTTATTTTGATTTGGATAAGTATATATTTTAATTATGTGATGATTAATATTAATTTAATTTAATTCAATTATCATGGAATTTTTAAAGAAAACTATGAAATAACATTATGTGTAATGTAAGTTATGTGTGGGGATAATTATTGTAGTTGATTTGATTATTTATTTTAATTATTGGATGAATCATGATAATTATATTGGTTGTGAATATTCTATAGTATATGGTATTACAAATATTATTAAAAAACTATTTGACTATTTTGTGGAACGTATTGATAATTTTTGCAAGTGTGTAGGTGATTTCCATGACCAATGAAAAATGTGAGAGTCCTCTAGAAAGCTATGTTTTGATTCCCTGGTGACACTTAGACCTTAGCCATGAGGGGATTAAAGTCTTCATTTGTGGAAATATGTTTGAATATAAAAAATATATTGTTGTTTGCTTAAAAATTGATATATGTGCAAGGTTGTTATGTTGGGAACTTGGGGTGTGGGCTTTCTTATGTGTCAAATCTTGGGTTTGAACTTGGAAAGGTTTTTAAAAAGGTAATGAATGCATCTAAATAAATAATCAATCTAATTATAAGAGCTTGAATTTATGTCAAATGTTATATAATTAATGTTCAATATATAGAATAATTAAATAAATTAAATGCAAGGGTTCTATCCAATGAAGGTATCATTATACAACTACCAAAAGTCCTTTCACCATGATATCAAAAAATAAGACTTGTTAAATTATTGTTTTCAATTTGAAAACTTTAGCTGTGAAATTACTTGGCTCACTTCCACAAGTGTGAAGGTGTTCTCCAATGGTGCATATCTAAAACATATGTGAAACTAAATCTACGATTCCCAAATCTAATATAGCTTAATTTTGATGTCTAAAACTTGTTTGCCTCTATCTCTAAATTTGATAACATTCGACTTATATTTAGAAACATCTTTGAGGAATCTATTAAATTGTAAGAACCATGTACTTCTTACCAATTCAAGAGTTATGAATTAAGATTGAGAACAATCAAATATGAACTCAAATAGATTTTTTTTAATTTTTGAAAAATCTTCTTCTATAAACTTATTCAAAGAAACAATCTGTTAACAGCAGATTTCAGATTACTATTCAGGCTTCATCTCATTTTTAATGGCTTGAACTAGTTGGCAGTAGGCTTCTTCCCATGCAGATTTCAATTGTGGAGACCACAAATCCGGCACAGCCTCCTCTATAGTCTTCAGTAGAGCATACTTAGCCACCTGCACAGACATGGATCTGAAACTTTAGCTCTGAACAAGATTAATGAATAGCATATAAAATTTAAAAATGGCTAGATTTTGGGTTTTCACTCACATCAAAATGCTCATCAACCACTCCAGATTTGAAATGGACTCTACCCAAATTTTTCAGAGTTGATTCCGGCACTGTGATGGATCCACTTTCTGCAAGTTGTACAGCGGATTCGCATGTCTGCAAGCAAGATTGGTATTTGTTAAGATTCTAATCATTCATTCACACACATTTATTTTAAAAGAGAACAGAGGAAAGGCTATTGGGTTCACACCAAAGTGAAGACTGAGAGAGCATGAGCTTTGAGCTGTGAATTTTCCTCCAGCGGAACCTCAGAATTTTGTACAAAAGAGAAGAGGCGTTTTGCTGATGGGGCTATCTCAAAAATTCTGCAGCCAGCAGCAAATTTAAAAAGCGAAATATGAGACACAGAGAGTTTTCCTATGTATGCCTTTTATATATCCTCACCTCAGAAAGAAGGTAAATCCTAGTTCGCCTGCATTCTTTTTCATGACATTCCATGACTTTTTCACCAGAACTCCCTGTTCATCGGAGAAGGCCAGTATTTGAAGATTGGCAGCAGTGCCATATTTTATAGCTGAGTGAAAAAAAATGTGATTTATAAAAATATTATCCAAAAAAATGATTTCAATTAACTTTTGGTCTAATAGTAGTATGGTGCGATGGTTAAGTAGTTGTGTTGTTATTCTTATCATCAAGATTCAAACTCCACTGGGGTGTAATTATTGAGGATTTATAGTGGGGATAAGGTCCTCTGTTTGTTACCTCACCAGTTCATATTTAAAAGGGATGAGAGCCTAGCTTGATTGGCTAAAGGATCCTGGTTTAGTCTACCCTCAGTCCCATGGCACTGGAGGACGTGTCATGTCAACGTCACCGCTCAGTGAAAAAAATAAAAAAAATTGGTCTATTGGTAAGGTTGAATGCTTTTGAATGAATCCATCAAATGACTGTAAGATCTTATAAATTGTGAGGTCTATAATATAAAGGATGAGGTTGAAGTCATCTATTGAACAACTCGAACAGAATAGACATCCTCAATCTTTAACTCTCAATCCAAAAGATTTCTGTCTAAGACTCTTTAAATATCCTATTATATGCAAAACCCCCAAAAAAAAAAAAATCTAATTGATCCAACATGAAGATAGTAAATAAATTGTAGTGCATTTCTGGCATTCTCCCAGAAATGTACCCTGTTTCCGCCAAATACGCAAACATGAAATCAAATCTCACTTGGAGAAAAAAGTTGAACAGAGCATCACTTACATTTGCTAAGACGGTATGATTTTGGCCTCAACGATTTGCTTTCTCCAAATGTCTCCGTTTGTTTCCATGACATGCCCAAATTTTGCCTGTTCTGATTGCTGGTATACATGGAACGCACAAGCATAACTTTATGTGTTGCCAAAAGTCCAGCCCGCCTGGTTGCTGAGTTCAAAGTTCCATCTGCTATTGGTGTCCCAGAAAATAACCATTAGTGAAGATGATATAAGAATACAGAGTTGTAAACACATGAACAGAACATCAATTTGTTCTAATGTTCTTTACTTGGCCCAAAATTCAACAACATACCAGACAGAAATCCTGCTGCTTTTGATTTTGTAAAAACCCTAACAAAAGACAAAGCGGCCATTGTTGAATAGGATAAAAACTTCTTCCTGGTATGACAAGAGGTTTTCCAGAATCCAAATAGATGCATTGTGATTAAAAACAAATTGAGTAAATGTCCACTCTTTTGAAAGCCATTTATAATCCTTCAGAGTAGTCTAATTTTAGCAATCGTGGAGTGTGGAAATGTTGTTAACGAATTTTATGATGCCCTTTGTTCTTGTCATTTGTTTAGGCTTATGGTTAGCTACTTGACCCTTGGAATGCATGAAAGGGCATTCAATCCAGCACTAAGAAATAGCGCGAGTGAAGCGGTAAACTTGCATGATCCGCCCGCGGTTTCGAACATGGAATTTGCACATGAATCTGAAAAAATGGTGAAATTTGTATATTAATGTATGTTTTTATCAACTTTTTTGTTTTATTTTAGGAGTGTTATATTAATAAATAATATAATTTAATGTCAATCATTTTTTTGGGGGCTCTGTTTATCTAATTTTATATATTCAAACTATTCTGTAACACCTGTGACCCTCACCAGGTGGAGTTTACAAGGTTGTTAAGCTTTTTATAAGGGAGGCGTGCAGGGCTTAAATTTGACGGTCAACCTTATTTTTTTAACGACAGTTATCTATTCAAAGGTGCCCCTAAAACATTATGATATACCTTAGTGTAAGTAAAATTACATATAAATCAATTTCTCTAAATACGGTCATACGGCCATCAAATTTAAGCCCTGGAGGCATGTTAACTGATAAGAAGATTAGCACTACTAAATTTATTAGTCATCAACTCAAAACCAAACTCAACTAGCCAATAAGGTGGAAATATTTTTATATATCTAAATGTTTTAATTGTTTCCTAATACTTATATTTTAAATAATAATAGTTATTCTTTTTCTTATTTATATTAAATTTTAAGCTATCATTTTAAATATATAATTGAATTTATTTATTTTAATGATGATTAAAATTTCAAATTTATTATTATTTTGTCTAATTATGTGGAATGTTTTTTCTATGTGAACTTCATCGAGTTCTTTTTGTTTATAGATCGCATATAAGACATGCAAGACAATCTGAATGATCATGACCTTTTCTCTCCTCAAGCTCCCTTTTTTACCTACTTTGTAAGTTTGCTCTCAACTTTATGGTCATGATTTTAGATTTGGAAATATTGTATATTAATATTAATATTAAATTATACTAGCATACCTATATTTTAAAAATATATGTAAAGTATGCCGAGAGAGATCTTTCTCAGGGCACCTATTTTTAATCAATTGAACCTTAATCCAAAATTGCAACCTAATTGAACTCTTATTCTAACCTTAACTCAACACTAATTGAACACTATTCCTAATCATAGTTGTAATTGAACCCTAACCCTAATTGAATGCTAATTGAACCTTAATCCTAATTAATTCCTGTAGACACATCAAATTGACATAATGCATTCAACTAGGTCATATTCATCCATTCGGCAAATAAATCAAGTTTATTTATCAATCTCCTAAAGTCATCAGCTTAAATCAAATAAATCAAACTTATCATCAACCTTTTTAATCAAATAAATCAAACATCCATCATAATGCATTTTCCATCGTTTTTTGATTTAAATAAATCAAATATTTAAGTCATAAAAGTCAAAGCATCCTAATCATCATCCTAGCTAATTAATCCTGATTAAATCTAATGCTAATCTCAACCACTTGCATTCTCTAGATTTAGCCACTTGCACAAATAAATCAATTTTTTGATTTATTAAATCCAAGATTTTCCATCAACATGGCATTTATGGGGAATATTCCCTCAACTTTGAATTCAAAGGCTGTTAGGGTTAGAGATGGCAGATCTAACAATTAAATACAGATTTTATATAATAAACAGAGAAACTAAAACATTCACAGAATAAATCATAACACAGAATTTAATGTGGTTCACCTAATCTGGGCTACATCCACCAAACCGCAGCCATCCAATACTTTTATTATCCAATGAAAAACCCTATTACAATCTTGCGAATAATTGCGTTTTTCATCATACAGTAATACCCATCCGAACCCCTTTTTACCAAGCTTAGAAGCTTCCAGATTTTAGGGTTCTACAAAATCGGATTTTTCTTTTTTCATTGATTTTTCCCTTTTTCGGTGATCACGCCAAAAGTAGGGAAGAAAATTTTCTCGGGCTTCAAACTATAAATCCATTTGTTTGGTAAAGCCTTTTACCGCAGGCAACTTGCATAAATCCCAAGTCTGATTTTCCAGCAAGGAGTCCATTTCTTCTTTCATTCCATGCTCCCACTGAACCTTGGTATCCACCTGCATAGCTTCATCATAATATTCTGGTTCACCAGCATCAGTTAATAGAATAGTATACAAAGAGGGAGAGAATCTTTCTGGAGGTCTACTTAACCTTGAAGATCGTCTAACAAGAGTTTGTGGTATTTGTTGCTGCTGTTGTTGCCCAACATGAGGAACCACTGAAACATCATTGTTTGGAGTATCATCCAACACTACATAATATTTTTCTTTCTTCTCATGCTGAAGCAACAGATCTTTGTACAACACTTTCTCATTGAATATGACATCCCCGCTTCTCACAATTTTTGATTTTCAAAATCCCAAAGCCTATAACCAAATTCATCAATGCCATATCCAAAAAATACACATTTCTTTGATTTTGCATCAAGCTTGGTTCTATTTTTCAGAATCTACATGTGCAAATGCTTCACAACCAAGGTTTTGAGAAAAGAATAACTCACCTTCTTACCTTTCCATGCTTCCTCCGAATACCACAACCTGCAGGATTAGAAGGACCCTCTGATTAAATAAACACTTCATAAGAAATACCTTATTCAAAGCGAAGGCTTTTCATATAACTTTTCCAGGGTTTCCATCAACTCTTGAGTTGTCTTTGCTTTTGTAATATTGAACGCCACTATTTGTGCTAGGCACAAACAAATACTGCCAAGAGCCTTTCTATCTAAGATCTCCCAGTCCTTATCTGACATTGCTGCAGGTTTCTTGGTTTTCCCTTCCAATGGCCGCCATAAATCCTTCTGATAGAGATAGTCCTCTATCTGCATCTTCCATAACTGATAGTTCTTCCCATTAAACTTCTCAACCTTCTTACCCTTGTCTGCCATTGCTCCCATTCAACCGTGAGACTCCCACTCAACCGTGAGATCTTTCCTACAAACGATAATCGAAACACAACTCGCTCTGATACCACTTGTTAGGGTTAGAAATGGCAGAACTAACAATTAAATGCATATTTTATATAATAAACAGAGAAACTAAAACATTCACAGAATAAATCATAACACAGAATTTAACGTGGTTCACCCAATCTGGGCTACATCCACCAAACTGCAGCCATCCAATATTTTTATTATCCAGTGAAAAACCCTATTACAATCTTGCGAATAATCGCATTTTTCATCATACAGTAATACCCATCCGAACCCCTTTTTACCAAGCTTAAAAGCTTCTAGATTTTAGGGTTCTACAAAATCGGATTTTTTTTCATTGATTTTTCCCTTTTTCGGTGATCACGCGAAAAAGTAGGAAGAAATTTTGGCTCACAACTTCAGGGCCCAGCCCGGCCCCGGACCCCGACGAGGACAGGGGGCCAGGGTGTACAGTATACCGTGGGCTATACAGTATAGCATGATCAGTCGCCACATACCAACAAAGGCAAGTTGATTTGTCCCTCCAACATTGCATTTATTGCTCATTTTCTTGTCCCCCACTTAGCATTTACTCTCAAATTTGAATTCAAATTCTCCCTCTCATGGGCACATTTCCTTAATCTTGCACATCCATTTGGCCTATCACATGATGACAAGTGTCCTCATCTCATTGGCTTGTTTTTTATCCCACATTGCTCTCTCATATGCATTCTTTCAACTTGATAATCTATAAATGAGAGACTTCATCCTTCAAGCAAGGCCTTCACAATCTTGATGCAAGGTCACTCTCTTGGTTTGAGAACTAATCTTGTTCATCCACTCCACAACTCCATCATCTACACAACTTGATGCAAGGTCATTCTCTTTGAGAACTTATCTTGTCCATTTATCATCTCCATATCCATAGCAATTTCATCACTAGCTTATCAATCAAGGGTTGGGAAAGGGTCACTAGCACATGTGACACCAATCCACTCTGAGATGAAGTTGATTCATGTTGTTTGTATGCTTATTTGGTTTTTCTTGTTGTTTTAATATCTTACTTAGCATATCTAACATGTTTCATTATCTCATAGGGATGTTGAGGATTATTTTGGTTTTAAAATGCTAACCATATACAGATTTTCACATCCACATTATAGCGCTAGAAGGAGGGAAGAAATAGACTTAATATGTTTCATTTTGATGATCTTACTCTGATTTCTAATGAATGAAATTTTTAAGTATAATAGCTTTCAAATATGGGGTTTGAATGCCTTCAAAAAAAAATTTATAAAAAAAATGAGTTTTTCATTTTACTTTCACAATAGATGTTTGGATTATAGAATTACTGTCAAAATCTTCTCTATAATGTTTTAAACATTTGGGGTTTCAGATATCTATATCTTCAAAGTAATGTGTAATGAACTTTATCTTTGTTGGTAGCAATACCAATATTTACTCTCTATTTTTTTTTTGTTGACCTGGAAGCTAACAAATTTCAAATTGTTATGTTGGTGTGGCCTGTTATTGCTTTCTTTACATATCTTAAATGTGGCCTGTTACTTATGCTCGTCTGATGCTAGTTGCAGTCTTTACTAAAAGCATTTCCTTACTGACTTATAATCCTTGCTTCTGTTGCCAAAATTTGCTCTCAAAACAAGGCGCATAGGATATTACTTTTAGCTTGTGATTTGCCACTTGTGCTTGATCAGTATCACTAATCACCATATACCACAGCCACTCTGTCAGACAGTTCAAATGCTTTGTCTATTCATAGTTCACGTGTCTTGTCTACGCTCTCGCAGATTGCATTTGTTTGAAAGGTTCCCAAGCCTTTTCATTCAACTTTTACGCCTGCTGATTTGACATACACGTCGATAAGCTTATTTTGAAAATCTTTGCATAAAGAAAATGCAATCTCTTATGAGTGATGAGAGAATGGATTTGCTTACCTAGTAAAATCGCATTCTTGGCAATGCATATCTGCAATAGCTGAAGATATGTATCAGAGTCTCCAGGGGGTTTATGCGTAGTAAGAAATATGTGAAGCGCCTCCTTTAACCGACCTTCTCTACATAATGCTATCAAATTGAAATTAGCAAAGGATGGCATTGAGACGGTCATCATCTTTAACCTCTAAAGTGGCCATTTGGCTATTTATTTCTTTCTGTGAATCACAATGACGTTGGTACTGTTAATATGAGTTTGTGGGAGCATTTCACTTCTTAGAGTTACTGGAATTCTGAAGTTACATTCTTTGAGAGGATGACTGGGCACTCTATTGCAAGAAAACCATGGAGTATAAGAGACCAAAAGCTACTGTTAAGACAATCGACGCCTCCCACAAGATGATCCCATAAATGTCATTGTTCTAGTATTGTTCGTTATGTCAGCTTTATTCATTACCTTTCATCCACTTATTGATAAAGGCACATCACTCGAATCACAAAATTTAAACTTTTTCCGGCACATATCAGCTACAGGGATTTGTAAGGCTGGGCGGCTTCTTTGTATTCAATTTCAAATACTAATTCAAATCCGCTATCAATCAAGCTCATACTATTCTTCAACCAACAGTGATGCTCGCTCGCAATATCTTTTTCAGAATCTTAGCTTTAAGACTATGGTGCTTTGGGACAAGTGCTCAAGTTGTTCCTATTTGAAATTAATTAACGCATTATTCAAAATCTCCAACTTATAATAGGACGGGGCCATCTCGACCTATTTATGATTTTGAAACAAACGTGTTGCACTATTTTTCTTCAATTCCAAGCTTACATATCTACATTGGTTTTTTTTTTCTTTCTTGACAGAGGCCTTGCTGATATAAGTTGTATATGCGCAATGTGTATGTGCATTGGACAGTGAACATTGGTGTGGAATGAGTAAATAAACGGTGTTGGTACAACTGGTTATGAATCAATTTGTAGTGCATTTTGAAGAAAGAGGTTCGAGGGATTGTATGTAAGCCAAAGGACATAGCAAAGAAGGTAGATCAAATTTGATGAGGTTTATAGTAGTGACAGCAGAGCTTCTATTCATGATATAAAGTAAAGTCTTCGATAGCATTGATAGCAGTGATTGATTGGTGATTTGCAAAGATCTGTTGTCGCTGTCTCATAAATATTCCCACTGCAAAGATTTGAAAATCCATTTGTTTCGATGTTAAAGTAGAAATCTTGAGCTTTCTCACAAATATGATTTGATTATTTGGAGGTGATCTCTGACAGGGGCAGCAAAATGTCATCTCAAAAGTTGACTTCTAATTTTATTACACGCATTAAATAACCAACACAAGTGCTTTGTTGTTAAATTTGATCATAAATTAAAACCTTATTCTTTGATTAGATTTGATTACCAAATGCCAAATCTTATTTTGTTATTAAAATGAATCTTATTTGTGGTGTTTATAGAGAAACGAAGGTGTGAAAGGTACAAAAGCAAGCAAAGGTACAAAGCTGAAAATCAACAAAGGTACAAAAAATCAAACGAAGGGCAACCAAGGTACAAACGAAGGAAAAGCGAAGGCGAAAAGGTACGAATGAACAATGAAGGTACAAGGCATAAGGAAAATGAAAGGAGGAGGATTTTTTTTTAAAACTCAAAGTGTTTTTAAATGCTTTAAGTGTTTGTTCAACATTTCTTTACGAAATTGTTACCTTACACTAATTTTCATTTGGGTCTAAATAGAACAATTTGATTTTTTCCATTCACAAAAGGTTAAAATTCAAGCTTAGACACTTACTAGATTTCGTTTTGGGCTAAAAATTGAACAAAGCAAATTCACACTCAAGTTTGGTGCTTTAAAATGAACTCACAATTGCTTTGAAGGCTATAAAACGAACAAGTGCTTGAATTGTGTGATTTTGTCTTTGGTGCATTTTGAGTGCGTATCCTCTCCCCTTGTGATTCGTGCGATCTAGGGTGTAAGAGAAACACTCAAAGTGCATTTTATTGTTTTGAAACACTTCGATTTGGATTTAAAATTGAACAATATCTTGTGTGAGTATGAGTAGGGGCATTTTCACGTATATTCTCTTTCTTTGTGCCATCAAAGATTGATCGAGTTATAGATTGTGTCTTTGCTTTCTTTTGTTTATCTTAGAGGGCCTACCTTGGGGAAAAAGTACTCACCCAAGGGAACGACTCAATCGGTAACACTCTAAAGCCAAGAGTATTTCTAGCCGGGATATAAATGTGGATATTGGAAGAAATGCCAATATCACGTGGTTGACTCCAACAAGATGGATCCGAAAGGGGACTCTTGCCACGTTGGGTCAACTCCTACGAACGGAAAGTCCTTACTAGAACCCATGTGCTAGAATTTTCCAAAATCCTTAATCTATTTGTTGGTGCAAGAACAGTCGTTCTGAAGTCGCCCCACACTTTTACGGTCTTTAGTAGAAATGGAAAACATGCCATGGGAGTTTCATGGGTGTTGATGCTTGGTTGCCCCATATAAGTGAGTGTCGTGGAGGGGAGCCAGTGGGGTCAAGCATCTAACCATTTGCTAAAGATAAGCGTAGCTGGACTTGTCCAAGTGGGGATTCAACAAATATTATCTTACACATCCATAGGGCTTGTACTTGTCTTGGCTTGAAAACACAGTGTTGTATTCAAAAACATTTGCAAAACAACATTCAACATCATCATCAGAATTTCAAACCCCTTAGTTAGAGCAAATACCTTTGACAAAACCCAAGAACTATTGCTTACCCTGGGGATTAAATCCTTAGAGGTTTCTAAGTAATTGGGTTTACATCTTAATTTACTCTTACAAAGGTCAACATTAGGCAACCCTTGTCCTAATTTCTTGGAACTTCCACATAGCACTTTGTGGGATGAAAAGAAGTTGTGACATTGGCCATTCAGTTTGAAACCTAATCAAGAAGTGTGTTTGTTGTAAAAAGAACTCATTAAGCAAAAGATAACAAATTGGACCCCACACATGTGCTTGATATCTTTTGGTAATATTGGTCTTTTGATTGCTCTTAGAGAAAAGTGTGTTCTTCAATACCTTGGCCTAGTAAACAAAGTCTCTCTAAGTCTCTTAGGATCAAATCAAACACTTCATCCATCCAAACACTTATCAAAATCCATCCCACCAAACAACTTTAGAACTTTGGAAACATCATTCTAGACTTGGGTAAATCATCCTTAAATCAAATCAAAGTCATTTGTTTAATTAGGTGTGTGGGAATGCATCCTTTCTCATACATTTAATTAAATCAACCATCCTTTGAACAAATTCATCCTAAGATCACATCCAACATCTTAGGGTTTACAAGTTCACTATCCAAATTGACCAATCAAAATCAAACCCTAAGTCTAGCATTGATCCAAAGTCCCTAAACATTCAACACTCATATCATTTACACATTTCATCCTCCATACCTTAGAGGTCACTTTTGCTACAAGGTCAAAACACAAGAAGAACATGGAATATAAACTTGATCCATACATCTTGGGTAATCCAAATCAGTCAATGCTTATCAATTATCAAAGTCCATGCATGGGATCATTGCTTTCAACAAATGTCAATAGTATACCAAATGTGAGTATGCCCAAATTGAGGTTTGGAACACCTTTCTCGAGGATAGATTTAAATCCAAGTCCAAACCTACAAATCCACCAACCGAACAATCAATGCATGAGCCTTCAAACGAACAACGTCATCCCACCAAATCCCTACATGCCAAAGGAGAATGTACCAAGAACGAGTTTTCGAAACATGAATCCGGAAAATGTTGGGATGGATACATTTACAAATCATATGAATATTCCAAACATGAGCAATGGTCAATTTCAACCCATCATCACAAATCAGAATATTGTCCAAAATCAAACACAACTACACATCCCAAATCCGCTTAAACAAAAGCCAAATCAAGGGAGTCAAATTCAAAATCAAGATCAAATTTCACTAGAGCAACTTGCTTCACATGCCAAACTAATTGAACTATTGGGCCAAGAGATATCTTCACTCCAAAATCAATACAATCTTCCATTGGTTAATCCATGTCATCAAAGCATTGAGTTGTGTCCACAACCACAACAATATCTCCAAGGTCAAGAAGTTAGATATCAAGGTCAACCACATCAACAAATCCAACCCCCACATGTCGAAGATCAATCACCACATCTCCAAAATCAATCACCACAAGGTCAACTTAAAATGAAAATCTCACAAAGAAACAAGCGACAATACACACCACTTGGGAGACCAATCGAATCAATCTTGCAACAATTGGTACAAGAAAATATCATCAAGCTCCCCATCTATGGGAACTATCAAGAACCCCTAGTTAAACCACCAGGGTATAATGAGGAGCACCATTGTGATTATCACAAAACAAAGGGACACACAACATTAAGTTGTATTCGACTAAAAAATCTCATCCAAGACCTAATTGATCAAAAGATAATTGCTATTGGGGACAATGATAACATTGTCAATCTCTCCACCACAATTGTTGAAAACAAAGATCAAGATCAATCCATCAATAAAGATACTTTCACCTCATCCAATGAGGCATTGACCAATAATCATGTTGAAAATTTCTCTACATTACCTAATGGGTTAGAGGACATATCTCAAGAATGTATTCAAAAGCACGATCAAAATCTTTCACCAAGGTCTAGCAATGGTCCTTTCCAAGACATGTTGACCCCCATTGACCTCATGGTTATAGATACCGAAGGAACCCTAGACTTGACACTTGAAGATATTGCACCACTTCACATGCCTAATGAAGATATCCAAGAATCCTTTGTAAGAAATCCATCCTTTGAAACTGACCCATTTCAATAACTCGATCCAAAGCATGTCGAAAGCAACTCCGAAATCATTCAAGATCAAGAATTTTTATCCTCAAGATACTACATATTTAAGCTAATGGACACTCTCCTATCCATACAAGATGTCGCAAATGATGATCACTCCAGCATAATGCATATTCATCCATCTACCCATGAGATGCTTTCTTTGGATGGACACGTAGATGATCTTCATCTAGAACAAGATTGTGTTACACAAAAAGAGCAGATTATCAATTCCTATGGTCAAAAAGAGTTGTCCAAAATAGTATCAGATATATCCCAAATTCAAACTAAGGACATCATGAATAAAGATATCCAGCATTATCCACTCAACGAAACAAGTCAGATAGAACATCCAAAGTTAGTAGAGTGGCAAATTGAAACAATGTCATCTACAGTGGTCATTTGTCAGAGCATGTTTACTAAAAAAGATATCTCAAAACAAGCAGAATCAAGGAATAAAGGTGATACTATCACCATACTGGGGGCAACTTCATCTCAAGCAAACATCAACATAGGGAGCACGAAGAATCCTTACGGTGAAACCATTGCCAATACTACAACCAGCCACGCCATGAATCTTCATCCACCTATCATCCCATCCACAAATTGGGACCAACACCAAAGGAAAGTGTTAAATCAAAGTATAAAGAGTGTTATCAAAGCAAAAGAAGCCAAGCTTGAAGGACAAATCAAATACAAATGGATACCAAAGAATACAAAGAAAGATCATCCCTATCAAACTCCATCAGTCAAAGAAACTATGGGGCAAAATAAAAGAGGGAAAAGTATCCATCAAAGATGTCCATAAAAGAAAAAGTAGGCTTTTCAAGCAACGTACAAGGTATATCAAGCAGTTGGTCCTAATTCCACACACACTTTCATATCCACCCATCATTGTTCATCTTCCCATGTTTGGAGAATCAAAGATTCCAAGCTGTCAACCAATCCATCTCCTATACCTAAACACACTCCATCCACGCCTCCACGCATGATATCCAATTCTCACATTGACCATGTATTGGCAACGACCCTTCACCATAAGGATTCAAAGGGCACTCTATCACGATGTGCGCACAAAGACAAAGTTAACTCCGTTATCAACGAAGCAGATCAAAAATCCCAAAAATTGTATTCAAGTGCACGTATCTTGGCAAAGCAGCTTCTTCAAGCAGGATATCGATGGCACGTCATGACAGGGGCATCTATGTCAACACCACCAAGTGGTTCAGCATAAATATTTCAAAAAAAAAAACCAAAAAAAAAAAGCAAAAAAATTAAAATAAAATAAAATATGAAAATCAAAAAAAAAATCAGAAAAAGGATTAAAAATAGTAAAGATAAAAATCATCCTCTAGTGAAAACCACATGGGCAGTGCTTTGGGCAAGACCATGATGAAAACCTGGCAAACAGGCATCATGAGTAGAATTGAGCATCTACGTGTGCCAGTTCAAGTGAAAGCATCTCATCCCATCCATAATAAATCCAGTATTCCATTCATCCATGATAAATCCATTCTTCCATGAGCCATTTATCCAATCCATCTTTATCCATCTGCATCCATAGTCCAAATTAGCTTGATCTTGGTAAAATTTTGGTACACACTTTACGCTTGCTTACGGTGAACATCTTGACATGGGCCGTTTTCATTAAATCCTATCCTATGCAGCATTATCTGAGCCATGAAGCATTATCCAAATGAGCATTCTTCCAAACACCTTATCTTATCGCAAGATAATCCTTGGCATCTTTTGTGTATCCATCCATCTGTACATTTATCCGAACATCCATCCATGGCATTCCATACATTGCTAGACATTGGGGGCAGATATTGGCATCTTGCTTCGAGAATAAATCTTGGTCTATATCCTCTAACTTATGTGGCGATCCAAACATTGGAAAATGTAAAATTAAATTGATCAAATCATTTGTGATCCGAATCACTAGCCCATGGCATATTTTGACGAACAAACATTCCTTATCAAAGCTTTATCTTTCATCGAACATCAATCCAAACAATCAATATAAGTTGCATCTAACGCACACTTCAACGTCAACGTCACATCACATCATCCAAACATCTTTTATTTCAAAATCAAGCTTCATCCATCATGATCAATTGAATCCAATCAAAAAATCATCTCAACATATCATTGTGTTGCTTAACACTATCCTTGCATTGTTGTGCATCCTCAACAATGTTATCATCATCAATCCTCATCAATCAATCCTTGCATTTTTGTGCATCCTCAACAATGTTATCGTCATCAATCCTAATCAATCCAATCCTTGCATTGTTGTGCATCCTCAACAATGTTATCATCATCAATCCATTGATCTGATCAATCAACCTTAGCTTGGTTTTTAGCAAAATCCCAAAATAGAGAACTGATATCATCACACATATCCATATCCTAATCGTCAAAACCATGCGAAAAATCCAAAAACATCCAAAAAATTAAAAAAATCCAAAAAAAAAAAATCCAAAACATCAAAATCCAAAAACATCCATAAAATGTAAAAACATCAAAAATATTGGAATCCGAATCCACGCTATCTCCTCGAAATAATGTGCGTACACTTTGATCAGCCCCCAGACATCAAAAATCCAAAACATTCAAAACATCAAAATCACAAAAATATTCAAAACATCAAAATCCAAACATTCAAAACATCCAATCCAAAAACATTTAAAAACATCAAAATCCAAAATAGCCTCTGCAAACATTTCAAAACGCCAAAAACATCCAAATATTTGAAAATCCATTCTGCCTCTATCTCACGCACTCTAAATAATCAATCATCCATAATAAATTGATCATCACCTTCATCCTTTGTCAATAAATAAAACAATCACAAATACCGTAAGTAGCAAACTTCAATCAGAATCAAAATCAAAACAACAGACTCTAAAACAAAAATCAAAGTCTCATCATTTTCAAACATGTCACTAACCTTATCAACAACCTATCAATCAATTCTAGACAAACCCATCATCCTATACAATGCATGTCCTAGGATATATCGCTCAATAATGGGCATCATTTTGATATCACTTGGATCTTTTATCCTATCAAAACAAATCCCTTTGGCTAGAGGTATGAAGAACATTGCCTTGTTTGTGTACTTGATCTTTTCTTTTGATTTATCTTATTGCGCTCATTCCAAGGACCTCTCGATGATATCCGAACGAAGGATTTAGAGAGATAGGAATGGGCAATGATCATTATCCTTTTGTCTGCTACGCTTGTTGGACGCTTGTAAAATAACTTGGCAAATACTTGCTTTGTTAGATATGTATGGAGGATGTTTTGGACAACTTGTTGACTATTGCATTGATTGTCATACCTTTCCATGTTTTGGTCCGAGATGTTTGAAATTTCTAAAGTGCATCCTAGTAGGGTTTCCGTATGTCAGGTGTGAACAATAATACTCCTATCTATTTGTCAAGTCAAAGTCCATCACACTAAGTACAACACCATCCTGGTCCTTTATACCTTGATGCATCATGCTTAGGCGTGTTATCAAACATAAAGTAAGTGACCCTTTGAAAATCCCAATCCTTGATAAGCAAATCATCATCATTTATCATCATCATTATCATTTATCATCATCATCATCATCATCATCATCTCTAATAAAGTCTCGTCAGATCATGGACTTGTTGGATCCTCTTGTCATCATCTCACTTCCGCACTAACATCGCATCATGAATAGTCCATCATGCATCCATCTTGCATCCACAAACCGTTAGCATGCATCCATCCTGCATCCATCATGCATCCATCCTGTATCTGCAAACCATCAATATTATGCACATCATCTCACATACATATCATCATCATAATATAGATCTATTAGTATAAGTATCTGCATAAATCATCCATTGCATAATTACAACATATCATCCATCTCATATTATATCATCATTTAAGTTGTTTAGGATAATATAGATTTGTTATTCTAAGCATCTTAAAATCATCATCTTACCATTGTCGTCCATAACCACCTATTTTGAACCTCTTTATCACAAGATCGACCCTCAAATTGAATCTTTTCGCTTGATCTCTCAAGGGGGCAATGTACCAGTGTACTTCTTTCTGCTGGGGCGTCTTTAAAATAAGAATTTTTTTGATTTCGATCGCAACAAGTTTATTCTTTGAACCAACGCAACAAGTACATTGCTTCAAAGAGGGGAAAAATGTAGACACATCAAATTGACATAATGCATTCAACTAGGTCATATTCATCCATTCAGCAAATAAATCAAGTTTATTTATCAATCTCCTAAAGTCATCAGCTTAAATTAAATAAATCAAACTTATCATCAACCTTTTTAATCAAATAAATCAAACATCCATCATAATGCATTTTCCATCCTTTTCTGATTTAAATAAATCAAATATTTAAGTCATAAAAGTCAAAGCATCCTAATCATCATCCTAGCTAATTAATCCTAATTAAATCTAATGCTAATCTCAACCACTTGCATTCTCTAGATTTAGCCACTTGCACAAATAAATCAATTTTTTGATTTATTAAATCCAAGATTTTCCATTAACATGGCATTTATGGGGAATATTCCCTCAACTTTGAATTCAAAGGAAAGTTGATTTGTCCCTCCAACATTGCATTTATTGCTCATTTTCTTGTCCCCCACTTAGCATTTACTCTCAAATTTGAATTCAAATTCTCCCTCTCATGGGCACATTTCCTTAATCTTGCACATCCATTTGGCCTATCACATGATGACAAGTGTCCTCATCTCATTGGCTTGTTTTTTATCCCACATTGCTCTCTCATATGCATTCTTTCAACTTGATAATCTATAAATGAGAGACTTCATCCTTCAAGCAAGGCCTTCACAATCTTGATGCAAGGTTACTCTCTTGGTTTGAGAACTAATCTTGTTCATCCACTCCACAACTCCATCATCTACACAACTTGATGCAAGGTCATTCTCTTTGAGAACTTATCTTGTCCATTTATCATCTCCATATCCATAGCAATTTCATCACTAGCTTATCAATCAAGGGTTGGGAAAGGGTCACTAGCACATGTGACACCAATCCACTATGAGATGAAGTTGATTCATGTTGTTTGTATGCTTATTTGGTTTTTCTTGTTGTTTTAATATCTTACTTAGCATATCTAACATGTTTCATTATCTCATAGGGATGTTGAGGATTATTTTGGGTTTAAAATGCTAACCATATGCAAATTTTCACATCCACAATTCCTAACCTTAATTGAGACCTAACCCTAATTGTATCACAACCCTAGATAACTATAATTGAACCCTAACACTAAACAAATAATAATCCTTATCTTAATTGAACCCTAACTCCAACCCAAACCGTAATTTAACCCTAACCCTAATTAAACCCTTATTGAATGAACCTTAGTGAAGTTAGTGAATGAACCCTAACCCTAACCTGACCTTAATCATAATCCTAATCAAACCTTAACCCTTCTTAAACCCTAACCAAATTTTAATGATAACCCTAACCATTACCCTAACTGAGCCTTAACCCTAACGTAACCCTTAGTGTAGCCTAACTATAACCCTAACACTAACGTGAAGGTTTATCTTACAACCCTAATTAAACCCTAACCCTAATTGAACCATATCCTTAACCCTACCCCTAATGAAATTGTCATCCTAATTAAACCATAACTCTAACCTAATTGAACTCTTATTGCAACCCTAACTCTAGCAAGAATTAAACCCTAACCCTAACCTGATTGAACTCATATTATAACCCTAACTAACACTAATTGAATTGTAATCGTAACCCTAGGTATAGTTGAAACCTAACCTAAATCGTATCAAAACCCTAGAGAACTCTAATTGAACCCTAACCCTAAAATAAACAATAACCCTTACCTTAATTGAATCCTAACTCCAATCCTAGCCCTAATTTAAGACTAACCTTGACCTTGACCTTAATTATACCCTTATTGAATTGTAACTCTAATTGATCCCTAACCCAAATTGAATACTAATTGAACCCTAACCCTAAGTGAATAGTAACCTTAATTAAAATTCAACCATAACCTTAATTAAACTTATTCTTCAACATTAATCCTTAAAAACTAAACACTCTTACTCTTTACATTTAATTTTTTCAACTCCTCAAATAATAATTTAACTATTTTAATTCTTTTTTTATAATTGTTCATTTGATATCATTTAACCTATTTATCACTTCATAAGAATATTATATATTTTATTTAAAAAGATAGTTAAAAATCTCTTCATATTCATTACAAAACTTACTAATGAGAACCATATGACTACTAAATTTATTCTAAATAATTAAAAAAGAAATCCATTAGCCTAATTGAACCCTAAAGCTAACCCTAATTGCATTATACCCCTAACTAAACCCTAGTAAAACCCTAACTTTAATACTACCCCTAATTCTAACCCTATCCCAAAATTTAATCTAGAACCCTAACCTAAAATTAATTATAATCTTATTTATATCTTACCTAACCTTGATTGATCCCTAACCCTTATTGGACCTTAAATAAACCCTAATTTAATTGTAACCCTTTCCTAACCCTAATCCTAATCCTAATGTTGACCCTAACCCCAAGCTTTATCCTAGAAATTTAACCTTAACCTTAACCATAACCCTAAACCTAATATTAATTAAATCTTAGCCCTA
Organism: Sequoia sempervirens; assembly: GCA_007258455.2. NCBI lineage: Eukaryota > Viridiplantae > Streptophyta > Pinopsida > Cupressales > Cupressaceae > Sequoia > Sequoia sempervirens. Next base: position 51,748 of record VDFB02325285.1, on the reverse strand, counting down.
ATTGAGCCATAATTCTAACACTAACACCTATTGAAGCCTAAGTAAACCCTAAGCCTCTTATTGAACCATATCCTTAACCCTACCCCTAATGAAATTGTCATCCTAATTAAACCATAACTCTAACCTGATTGAATTCTTATTGCAACCCTAACTCTAACACGAATTAAACCCTGACCCTAACCTGATTGAACTCGTATTATAACCCTAACTCTAACACTAATTGAATTGTAATTGTAACCCTAGGTATAGTTGAAACCTAACCCTAATTGTATCAAAACCCTAGAGAACTCTAATTGAACCCTAACCCTAAAATAAACAATAACCCTTACCTTAATTGAACCCTAACTCCAATCCTAGCCCTAATTTAAGACTAACCTTAACCCTGACATTAATTACACCCTTATTGAATTGTAACTCTAATTGATCCCTAACCCAAATTGAATACTAATTGAACCCTAACCCTAAGTGAATAGTAACCTTAATTAAACTCCAACCATAACCTTAATTAAACTTATTCTTCAACATTAATCCTTAAAAACTAAACACTCTTTTTTACATTTAAATTTTTAAACTCCTATTGAAGCCTAAGTAAACCCTAAGCCTCTAATTCAACCATAACCCTAATCCTTACTGAACCCTAACTTTACCTAACCCTAAATGACTCATAAGTGAACCCTTATTGAACCATAACCCTCACCTTAATTGAACCCAATTATTGAACCATAATCCTATTTTTAGTTGATTGCCAACCCTGATTGAAGCCTAAAGCTAACTCTAATTGCATTGTACCCCTAATTAAACCCTAATTTAACCCTAACCCTAACACTACCCCTAATTCTAAACCTAACCCCAAGATTTAATCTAGAACCCTAACCCTATTTATATTGTTATTTAATATGACATGTATATTATTTTTTGATCTTGCATTTAATCATATTCACTTTCTAACTCATGAAATTCAATAATCATAAGAAAGATGCATATTGAATAAAATTCTTAAGAAGTTAGGGATTTAAGAAACAAAACACTAAGTAACTACAAGTTACTTGTTTCTACAAACTACAAAATAAAGAAACTAAATAAATATAAAGAAATTCATTTTAACATAGGTTGGATGTGGATGCTAAATACTCACCAGACTTTTCATAAAAGGTAATTTTATTTTCATAATTATCATGTTAGGGGAGAGGACCCAGTAGTTGTGCACCCTCACTTCATGCTTCTCAAAATCCTATATGGAAATTTCAAATCACTCCAATTTTTTTACAATAGCTTACTTGGCAAGTCCCCTACTTATAACTTTCATTTTAGGGTCACATCATCAAATATGATGCCACATCAACATGCTTTTTGTCAAGGTGTCTAAAAAGGCCCAAAAACAAGTGCTACCAATACTTGTGCATTCACATCATGGGTAGTTGAGCGCTGATGTGGCATCACATGAAGATAAATTTATTCCAAATATAATAAAAATTCAGCATTATTTTTATAATTTAATCTTTGAAATTATATAATAATTTAATTATTTCATTTACTTTGTCTAATGAAAATTGATATAATATTAATAATTATAAATCAAAATAATATTAATTTATTTCAATTATAATAATAATTGAATATTTTATTCTAATAGCTTTTAATAGAGATAATATGTTATCTCATTAATATTATATATGTTTTACTTTGTCAAATAATAATTTATTGTTGAAAAAGATGTATATTATTAAATTTGGTAAATTAGTCAAGATGAAAATTAATTTATTTGAATTATAATAAAAAAATAAAATTTAATTCTAAAAGTCTTCCTTATAAATAATAATTCAATTACCTCTTTAATATTTAATATTTTTTACTTTGTCAAATAAAAATTGATTGTTGAAAAAGATTTATATTATTAAATATTGTAAATTAATCAAGATAAAAATTGATTTATTTAAAATATAATAAAAAAGAAAAAATTTATTCTAATCGTCTTCCATATAAATAAATAATAATTTAATTATCTCTTTAATGTTTAATATGTTTTACTTTGTCAAATAAAAATTGATTAATGAAAAAGACGTAATATTACTATTTGTAAAGCAATGAAGTTGAAAATTTATTTATTACAATTATAATAAAAAATCTAATACTTTATTTTAATAATCTTTGATAAAAATAACAATTTAATTATATATATACTACTTTGTCAAATAAAAAATAATAAAATATTAATAATTATGAACCAGTCAAGATGAAAATAATTTTATTCCAAGTATAATAAAAATTCAACACTATTATTATAATTTAATCCTTGATATATAATAATTTAATTAGCTCATTAGTCTTATATGTTTTACTTTTCCAAATGAAAATTACTATAATGTTTAAGAAATTTAAATCACATGAAATTAATTTATTCCAATTATTTTGAAACCCCAAAAATTTATTCTAATAGTCTTTGATATAAATAATAATTTATCTCATTAAAATTATATATGTTTTCCTTTGTCTGAAAACAAAAATTGATTGCTCAAAAAGATGATAATATTAATAACTATAAATCAATCAAGATGAAAATTAATTTATTTCAATTATAATAAAAACTTGACATTTTACTTTAATAGTCTTTATTAATAGGATAAAAATAATTTATTCAAATTATAATGAAAACTCAACACTTTATTCTAATAGTTTTTTATATAAATAATAATTGATCTCATTAAATCTATTTTATTTTGTTAAATAAGAATTTTTTAGTGAAAAAGATGTATAGTATTAATAATTGTAAGTCACTCAAGATGAAAAATTATTTATTCCAATTATAATAACAACTCAACATTTTTTATTTCAATTATAATTTTTGCTCTAATTGTTAGATATTCGACATGTAATTGCCATGCATAATTTGTTTGAGATTTATGAACAATTCACAAAAATAACATATATTTAATTAGCTAGTTATATTTATATATATTAACATATGTTTTTATGTAATTAATAGCACGACTATTTAATTTCTAATTTGTTTCATATTTATAAACAATTCACAATTTAATTTTATTTTTAAAATATATATTAAAAAATATTAATGCTTTTTCACGGTGAGCCTACAATGAAAGTGTCCACCAGTGGATGATAATAGAATAGATTTCTGAATTAAAACTATTTCCAAATTGTTCACTCCAAGAAGCAGACTTAATTAACGCCGCTGATGTCATGTATATGATCCCTCTATCTAACTTTTCATAGTTGAGATTATGGAATAGAATACTGTTTGAATTCATGATTGGAATAGATGTTTTTACTAATTTTATTCTATTGTTGACATTGTCTTCCCACAATACCCATTAATTAATGATTGCATTTTTTCACCATAAAATTTTTTATTTCATTAAAAGAATGCATATTTATGATTGTAGTCTTGATAAGATTGTTTTTGGATTTGAATCTTTATCAATAATTTTTAATCTAGAAACAATCTAAAAAGATTTAGATCATGAAAAACTCATATCAAATGACTTCAATTCTTTTAAAATTGCTTTAAAATAACTGTACTATCAAATTCCAACTACCATTTAAACCTGCAATTAAACACTTTCCATTTCAAGACCTATGGACTCCCAAAATTCTCTTGATATTTTAAAAAAAAAACTAATGATGCCCTCACAAAATCAACAGATCTGCAAGAAATCCATAGACATTCAAATTCAGTGTAAATTACACTATGAACAAACTTTCACTTAAATCTAAAATTAGAAAAAACTTCCCTTGAAACCTTCAAATTACTTCCAATTTTTAATTAAAGAAATGCAAAAGGAATTTTTAATTAAAGAAACCTTTGAATTCTTCCAATTTTTTAAATAAATAACAGGAAAACAAATTTTTCCTTGAAAACCTTCAAATTCTTCCAATTATCTAAATAAATAAGAGGAAAACAAATTCTCCCACAGAAACCTACAAACCTTGAAAAGTTCCCCCAGTTTTAACATGACTAATAGGAATACAAATTCTGCCTACAAGAAACATAGAAACTTTAAATTCCTCCTAATTTTCTGCTTGCAATAACAAATACAGGTTTGTTATCTAATACATATAAATGGCAATCGCTAATCTCTCTTGCATAAAAAGAAACAGAACTCCAGCCATGAACTCCAAGGGATCCATAAGAGCAAGACAGACAGGGTTACAGATAAGGTCTGCTTAAGAAGGGTAATTGCATCATGCGAATACTTCTAAAAGAATGTAAAGTGAGCACAACAGGGATTTTAAATATTGCAATTCATCATTCTGTTCAGTTTTGACCTGAAAGAATAAATATTATTTAATTCATTTTCTGCCCTGGGACTAAACAGGGTCTAAAACCACTCTTTTCCCCTTCTTGCTATACTTTCTACAGTGTCTCAGGCTGATTACTCTGATTCATTACATCACAAGGTCTGCTAGAATATCATTTCTTAAATGCATAGCGCTTACAAATTGTAATGGATTTCAGCGGCAAAAGTTTAAACTTTGTTATGCCCAAAGTGAAAGGAGGTCCAAATAGCACCAAGTTAATGCAGAGTAATTTAGATGGGCATCATGTAGATAAGAGATACTTAAAAAACATGAAAGCAAATTATTAAATTTCAGAAAGGTTCCATCTTCAAAGAAACAATTAATCTGAATCGAGTAAAAAGTAAAAACCAATATGATGTTAATTTGTATTTTTATCTTTCAACAAATTGGTTGTTGAAAGAAACAAAATGGTTGGAGTAAACAAAAACAAAATACAAATTAACATTTTTCTGAATGGATTTACAATGAATTACTTTTTCTGCACATTTTACAGTGTCCTACAAACCAATTTAATCATAAGTCCACAAATCGAAACCTTATGGAAAGGATTTCAGAATAAACGACATAAATGCCAAAGCAAGTTGTTAACTGTTTAATTGGATAAAACAACAATCCTACCATTCTCCAGGGAGCACCTGTTGTATGCATATAATTATACATGCATGCATGTCTTATGGTCATGATTTTAGATTTGGAAATATTGTATATTAATATTAATATTAAATTATAACTTAGCATATTGTAAAATCTAATATATATAATTATATTACAATTATAATTTATATTATATAATTAATTTAACTCTTTTCATAATTGTATTTATTAATATATTAAATATATATTTAAACTATATCATCAACTATAAATTATATTAATATTAAATTATATATATATATACACAATTAAAATAGCATAATAATACACTATATAACAGATATATACATTATCTTATTATTATATATTATATTCTCTAATGAAAATTATTAAATATACATATAAATTACTATGATTAATAACTAATGTATTGTAATATATTGCACATTAAAATAACATATAAAAAAGCTAAAAGTTTAACCAAAGAAAGAGAAACTCAAAAGATAGAATGCTAGAAAGATAGAGATTTAGATAGATAGGTAGTGAGAGAGAGAGGGGTAGAAAGAGATAAAAAGGGAGAGAGGGATAGAGAAATAGAAGGTAGAGATAAAGCGATATAGAGATAGAGAGATAGAGCATGAGAGAGAAATATAAGATTTATACAAAAAGAAAGAGAAACAAAAAGAGGTAGAGAGATTGATGGATAAAGAGGGAGTGGGAGAGATGGAGAGATAAATTATGAAAAAAAAATTAACTAATAGTATATTTAAATATTATTATATATTTTATCTTACAATACAAAGTATTATATATAATATATAATATATTTTTATAGTACAAATTAAATTAACATATAAAACACCTAGTAGCTTTATTGACCAAGAGAGGGGATAAATATGATCTAAAGAGAGGAATGTTCAAAGAAATGGAGAGAGAAAAGGGGGACAGAGAAAAGTGATAAAGAGATAGAGAAATACATAAGGGAAGAGAAATAGGACCTGGAGAGAGGACTTTAGAGAAATTGAGTCTCTACTTCTCTCTCCTCTCTCTATTTTTTTTCCTCCCCCTCCTTCCATTTCTATATATATATATATATACATTTTCCTCTATATCTCTATCCATATCTCTCTCTCATATACATGCACATTCCTTGTTTCTCCCTCCTTATCTCTATCTCTATATTTATCTATACATATTTCCCATCTCCATCTATATCTCCCCTCTATATATACCTCTCTCTCTCTCTCTGAATATATATATAAACGATGATTTTGGTTTACCTTTTCACAATGCTTTGCTCCTCCTAGGGTTTTTCACCTAAAAGGAGAAAGGGGATTGGAAAGGGTTACCAAAATACAAGGGCTTAAACTCAAGACTATGTTAATGAGATGTAATTATGTCAAATTATGATGTACAAATGCACTAATCTAAATTTGAAGTAATCTAATGATGCAAAACTTAAGAAAAGTAAAGTGTTGGAAAACACAATGTGATATGCAGAAATACTTAAGAAATGCAACTATATGATGAAATAATAGAACAGAATGGAAGAGGTGCACCTGGAATCAGAAGTTTGATGTTGAAAGATTCTGGAATCCTAGAAAAAGTTGATTGAAATGTTGACATGGACACTTAGGCCAGGCTGGGCGACTTAGTCCCAGTATCAGGAAACTTTGCCAGAACAAGAATCTACCAAATGGGTGTTTAGAAATGTCAAAATCAATTTTTAGGCCCAGAAGCGCGACTAATTTGTCCCTAGTGGTGACTTAGTCCTGCAGATTTTGAGAAATTTGGGATAAAATCTTGTAGTCTTAGGTCTGTACTTCCTTTTCTGGCAGGTGTTTGTACTTGATTCT
>VDFB02325285.1:0-44122 GCA_007258455.2 Sequoia sempervirens | reverse complement strand
CATCGAGAGGGATCCTAATTCTCTCACATTGGTAAGTTGAAATAACAATAACCAAGAGGGATGATCAAGCCCCCAGGATCAAGATCTCATGGAAAACCAAACATAAGAACAAAAGAACACGCATGATGATGAAAAGAAATGGAAGCTTTGATCATCTGTCCAGCTTGTTGTGGATTAGATCTAGGCTGATTATTTTAAAAAAATGGATGCATACTCACTCTAGGGTGATAGAACTCAAGGTGATGCACTGGGTGAGTAAACCCAAGTATACTCACTTTGGGGCCACGAAACTTCTGGTTGTCTGCGGGGTGAGAAATCCCAAAAGGAGAGATACATATGCGAGTTGGCATGCACTCACAAACACAAAGGTATCTATGGGGAAAGTCATGCCACTAGATGGGCTTCTCACTCAACCATATTAAATTTATACCTCCTGATAACTTTAACAAGGCACCACAAGAGAAAATGTTAGTTTGTGCTTCATAAGACAAGCAAAGCTTCATATGCTTAGAACCCCTGAACAAATGCAAATGTACCATAGGCATGCAAGTTGTGTTATGCAAGGTGGCAAAAAGTGTAAAATGTAAAAGAAAATGTTAAAGGTGTTTAAAGGAGTCTTGTCAAATTCATGCAAGGTCTATCACTTAGGGAACATTATGTCTAATGTCTCCAAGAGAGGACCAATCAAAGAATAAAATATTCACAACTTAGAGAATGCAGTGTGTCACATCAGGCCACTTAGAGGAATGTAATATGCTAAGATAGATCACATTTATGAAGGACATCACACCCAATGTCATCCACAATGTGATGAACGCATCGTATGAAGTAACAAGGCTACACTAAGAATGCAAGAATGTAATATAAAATATGGTAATGTATGCCCCCCACTTTAAAGGAATTGCTACACAGCGGTCTGAGAGCAATTAATTTAAAGTAGTGAAGGGAAAATGCAGAAAGAAAACAAGACATGAGAGCCAACTTGAAAAGCCCCTATGCCAAGTCATATGTTTCTAAGTTAGGCTTCTTCATGTAAACAAAAGAAAGGGAGTTTCCCCCCAGAAAGGAACACACCAACACATAAGGGATCTATGGATTTGAGGTCAGTATGTTCATTGTTGCAATGTGTTTATGAAAGAGCTCAGAGTTGTCATCATTCTTCAAAGCACATAGAGTTCTAGAAGAATGACACAAAGAGAGCGAAAACAAAGAAAAATAAAGTTCATTTTGGGTCAACATGGAAGAGACATTGCGGTCTCAACACTTTGCATCATCCCCAAAAGGAAAACACAAGGGAAAAGAAAATGAAAAAGGAAAAAGAAAAGGAAAAGCTTTTGGGTCAACATGAAGGAGACATTTCAGTCTCAATACCTTGCGTCATCCCAAAAAAGGAAAACACAAGAAAAAGACAAAAAAAAAGGGACCATTTGGGTCAACATGGAAGAGACATAGGGAGACTCAATGCTTTGCATCATCCCCAAAAGGAGGACACAAAACAAAAGAAAAACAGACAACATGCATGGCATATAGAAGAAGATAAGTACGAATAGAAGAAGTGTACAAAGAGAGAGAACATCAAACACATGATACAGAGGAACACAATATGCACATACAAAGAAAAAGAAAATGGACTAGTAATGCAAATGTAAGTCAGCCATTAACTAAGTTATTGGTTTCTCATTCTTAAGTAATATAAGCAAAAAATGAATAACATAGTTAAGAGACAAAGACAAGCACATTACAAGGGAAAGGCTAATAGCTTCTTGCCCTCCTCACAAAGTAGAAAGGCAAGAATGAGTTGAGGTGGGTGATGGAAAAGGGTCATGTAATAGTGAGAATAGAAAATTCTACAGTTCTATGACATGATAAAGGGATGTTAATTTAAGGAATAATGGGAAAGCATTCAGTATCAGTGAAGTGATACTTGTTTAATATGTCATTTAATGTTTGACATTCTTCAGTGCAGTGTCCAAGGACACAATGATATTTGCAAAATGGTATATTAAAATCATTACGATAGATAACCAACCTATTCATAGGCGATAAAAGTATAAGACCTTTGTTTAAAAGCAATTGAAGTCTCCTTTCACATTCAAGTGGAGGATGTGTAGGAAACTTGAGTTTCTTCAACTTGTAAGGTCGTTGTCGTTTGCTAGATTCTCCTTTTTCATGAATGGAAGGAGCAAGAGGACCTGTGGAGATCCTCGCATCCTTGCTATCAAATTCAGGTAATGGTCATTCACGTGGAAGGAGAATGTTCAAGTCAAGAGGAGGATCAAAGATCACTGTACCATTATCTCAAAGTCTCCAATATTTAAAAGGAGGCTTGTTGTCATGAGGAGGATCTTGATATCCTAATCTTGTTGTGTTTTCTTCTTGTGGTTGTTATTCAAAGAGTTGGTGAATGTTATGTTCAGTCATTGTATCATAACCTTGTTTGCTTAATATAGTAAAACCCTTGCCATAGGTTTCTTCAAGGTTGATTAGTGTGTTTGTAACTTTATTGTCATAAAATGGTTTTGAAGGTGCTTGTTTAAAGGAACTAGGTCCACCTGATGAAGGGAACTTAGGTCCTTCAGTTGTTTTAGGGTGAAGATAACCAAATGTATTAGAGGGTGCGACAGTAGGGAGAGTTTGTGACCTCATGGATGGGTAAAATGTTGCATTGGCTTCAAGGTTATCAAGACATTCATTGGAGAACTTATTTATGCTATTGTCATCTTCTCTAATGATGTCTACATCACGAGGAGGAAAATCATGAGGAGTTGAAGGAGCATGAATAGGCTCGAGATCATTAGGATCACAGCCAAAGGCACAATTGGACATGTCTACCAAGGTTTCAAGGAATTCCAAATCTTATCAAATGAAAAGGCCATGATGCAAGAGAAACGAAATGCAAGAAACAGTAAATCAAAAAAAATTGACAGTACAAAGACAGAAAACAAAAGTACAAAAATACCTAGAAATTACTAGAAAATGCAGTGCAAAATATGTAAAAGGACTAAGTCGCCCAGGGTGGCGATTTAGTCCCACTAATGATTTTTTTATGTTTTGTCATAATTTTTAAATACAAATCTATCTTTTAGATGCACAAATGCAACTACAGTATGTAAATGCAATTTTTTTGTCTTTTTCAATGCAATAATGATGCAAGAGTGCAAGCTAATATGAACTTTTTCACTAATGCAATTGAAAACCTTAGGATGCACTTTCACTAATTGAACATGCAATGCAAGTGAAACCTAGTATGTTCTTGAAAATAAGAAAGGAACAATGTTCAAAAGAGTCGGGTTCACCAAAATGTAAACAATGATTTTGGTTTACCCTTTCACAATGCTTTGCTCCTCCTAGGGTTTTTCACCTAAAAGGAGAAAGAGGATTGGAAAGGGTTACCAAAATGCAAGGTTTTACACTCAAGACTATGTTAATGAGGTGTAATTATGTCTAATTATGATTTACAAATGCACTAATCTGAGTTTGAAGCAATCTAATGATGCAAAACTTAAGAAAAGTAAAGTGCTGGAAAACACAATGTGATATGTAGAAATTCCTAAGAAATGCAACTATATGATGAAATAACAGAACAAAATGGAAGAGGTGCAACTGGAATCAGAATTTTGATGTTGAAAGATTTTGGAATCCTGGAAAAAGTTGACTGAAATGTTGACAGGGACACTTAGGCCAGGTTGGGTGACTTAGTCCCAGTTTTGGGAAACTTTGTCGAAATAGGAATCTGCCAAATGGGTGTTTAGAAATGTCAAAATCAGTTTTCAGGCCCAGAAGCAGGACTAATTCGCCCCTAGTGGTGACTTAGTCCTCCTATAGATTTCAGGAAATTGAGGACAGAATCTTGTAGTCTCGGTTCTGCACTTCCTTTTCTGACAAGTGTTTGTACTTGATTATGCAGAAAACAGGGCAGAAAATCTCTCCAAGCTTGAAATAGGATGATGTTGACTTGATTGACTTGATGCACTTTTTGATCACTTTTCAACACCTATTGCTTGACAAATTTTCATACAAAAGTCACATGCAAAAGGGGAAAAATGGTTGAGGGTTAAAGAATAGGGGTTTGCCTTGGTCAAACCCCACTTTGGTAATCAAACCCTAAACAATGAAATAGAATAAAATGAGTATGATAAATAGATAACATGCAAATGCAAATGTCATAAACTTACCACATCATTGATGCTCAAATCTGAAGATATGCAATGAAGAACTCCAATAGCTTGACTTAACAATGCTTGATTTGCTTGAATGCTTAATGAGTGTAAGAGATAGATGTATGAGATGAAAGATTGCTTGAATTAATTAGGAGATGTAAAATGAGGTGAAAAACCCTTATTTATACTTGATTTTACTAAACTTTCCTGAAAGTAACGCATCACAAGCCGACCTCAAGGGTTAGAGGACAAAATCCTGCTAGAAATTTAAAATTATTTTGATTTTTATGCCAAAAAGGACTAAGTGGCCCCTATGGGCGACTTGGTACCACTTAAGCAAGTTAAGTGGGTGTCGAGAATTTCGGGGCATTAAAAGTTGTCCAACGGGAATATCCTCAAAAACACACTTAAAAATGATCGGAAAGTGTATTAAGGGATCATTTAGACATGAGAAAGGGTTGAATTAATAAAATTAAGCCTAGAAAAGTGTGAAATCTTATTACAGCACTTTACAACACTTCAAAATAGGACTTAATAATTGATGAAAAGGTGATTTTTAGGTGAATTATAATGAATAGTCCAGAAATGTGTAGAAATTTCTTACAACACTTCACAACACCTTCACAAGACATCATAATTTGAATTTTTAAGCCACATTACTACATTAAATCAAGACAAATCAAGCCAAAACCCATTAGGAATCAAGTGAGCGTAAAAATGTCAACTATACATTTTTTGGCAACACAATATCTTCCATCTCTATCTATCTATCTCTCATCTCTATCATTATCTCTCTCCTTCTCTCCATCTCCATCTCCATCTCTATCTTCCTCTATATTTGTATCTTCATCTTTATCTCTATCTCCTTATCCCTCCCTCCCTCTCACTCTTTCCCCCTCTATCTCTCCCCATTTCTCCCTCTATCTCCCTCTCTCCCTATTTCAAGCATAACATGAACCTTTCCATGTCCCCTTTTCTAAAAATATTGTTTACTATTTTTTGCAAATCTAGTTTTTGAAATAGCCAATTAGGACCTACAAATAAATCAAGTAATTTATATTTTCAAGACAAATTTATTAAATCAATTTTGAGGGACAAATTAATAATTATTTTAAATTTATTTGCATGGGTCCAAATGGGACGTTTGATTTTGGGAGGAGCGATTATGGGGCATTTTTGGTAAATAATGTTGCAAGATTCCAATCAACACTTGGCAGTTTACATGGGGCATCTTATGATGGAAGTTAATGATGCATGCATGCAAGATTCCCATCTTGAGCATGGGATTTTGGATGCCCAATTTGGTGCTAGAAAATGTAATTGAATATATGGTAATTTCCCTCTCAATTTTCATTATTCAGGCATTGTTGCTCTTCATAGGTTTGTGATTTTCTTCAGAGGCTGATAAACCAATGAAGAAAGGATCTCCAAGGTTAGTAAAACAAGGAGATTAAGGCTCAAAGAGAGTGTTTCTAAGGGTCTACAAGTGCAATTTCATCCAGATATTGACATTGTTTCAAATGCTCAAAATTTTGGTAATTTGTCTTGAGTTTATTTGTAGGAGTTTGGTTTAGTTTGGAGTGCATAGTGTAGATTTATGAGTTTCAAATTGTGTTGTTGTTGTGAGTTGCACTTGCTAAAACTATATGAAAAAAATAGTTATTGGTTGAGGAGAATCGTTTCCTTCAATAGGGTTTTCTATTATAGAGACAAGCAAATGCATTAGTTTTTTTATGGTCATGTGTCATAGGTATGTTGAAGGGTTTGACCTGTAAGGTAATGTGATAACTTTTATGCAACCATACCTTTAGTTTTTTTCTTCTTCATGTCATTGGTTGTATGTTCTTGTCCTCCCATGTACATATTTCTTTTCCTTGTACATATGTTTGCGTTTGTGAAGTGTTAGTCTCATTTTGTTGTGTTTTTGGGTTTGTAGCGGATTTGGGACCTATTTTACACCCCAAATATTCTTTTTAAATCTCATCATGCTTCATTGAAACATGCTTCCCCAACTAGAGCCACTATTAGCACATGCAAAAATTCTCATTACTTTAACAAAAACACAAGTTTTAGATTTCCCAAAATTTGGCTATGTGTCTAATGTTCTAAGCCTCCCATCTAATAGAATGACGAAATGGGTATCTAAAATTGCAAGTTTGAGAAATGTGGAGAAGAATTGGTCAAGTTATGACCAATTAAAATTTTACGGTTCACAAAACCACCATCGGCTCCTACAAAGGTTTACATAATCTCTCAAAGTTTTAACATACTTGTGAGTTAGCTATGGAGACCCGATCATCGACAAGCACCAAGGGAAGATCTATAGGGAAAGGTAAACTATCAGCTAAGTATTTTTTTAAAGTTTCTTATGGTTTCAAAAACCATTATTGGCTCCGATGAAGGTACATTGAACCTCCTATTTCTTTGACAAAGTCTCAAAGTTCTCCATGAGGGCCGATGAATAAAGATGGAGAAAAGAGGACAACCAAGTAAGTAGAAGTTCTATTTCAAAATCTCCAAGAGGTTTCAAAACCCTAGTTGGCTACCGATGTGGTTCTCAAAACTTCATTACATGCTAAAAAGGTTTGTTGAAGAAGAAGAAGAAGAAGAAAAGAAGGAAAGAAAGTTTCACATTGATAATTTTGGTGACTTTTAGAACCACTACCATCTCTGATAAAGGTTCTTATAACCTTTCTTCTTGTCGAAAGGGGGTAGTAAAAGCCAAAAATCAAAGGGAAAGGGAAGCAAAGTGTTACAGTTTAGAATTTTCATTAGTTCTAAGAACCATTGTCGGCTCTGATGAAGGTTTGTCAAACCACCATCTTCTCGAACAATTTTTTTTTGAAGGCATGTATTCAACACAATAGTCACCTTTAATTCTTCCAACTACTCCATCTACCATTTCCAAAGCCTGATAATCCAAGACAACATCATGAAAATTTTTGCAATTCCTAGAGGTTGGTTGGCACTATTGAGTAGGAAAAGTGATCCTAGATCCAATTAAAATAACTAGGATTATCTCCTTTTCACTTGACTCAACATTAAAGATAAATTGAGTAGGGTTTTGATGATTAGACTGTTACCACAATGGAGAGCCAGTCCCTAGTGTTTGTTTTTATTTTTGAGTTTTTTTGTAATAAATTTGATTTGATTTTTGACAAGCTTATTTGATATACAACCCTAGATTTGAAAATATAAATTATTGCACAAATGAAAATGGAGAATCAAAAATCAACTTCAGATTTGAGAGGTAGGGACAGAGAGGAACCTACACTAAAAAATTGAGCTTGAAGTAGATAGTCAAGGGTCAAGTGTGCCCTAGACTTGATTGCTAAATTTTTAGAATTCAAAAGTTCGATATGTGTATTATAGTGTGCTCTTTGTTTTCTTGGACTATCTTTTGTTAAACCTTCTATATTTGACCTACACACAAGAAACTAGGGGAAAAGGTGATGATGTGGGAAAGTGCACAAATTTGTGACACAAAAATGGCTCTTAAAATGACACTTTTTTTTTCTGAAATCAACAAAGTTTGATGTTTGATGAGAAAATGAAGATAGTTACGCTCAAAATTTGAAGATGCAACAAGAACAAGACTTGTAGTGCTTTAAATCTACTTTCTAAACTACTATTTTTTTTTTTTGAAAATAGTGAAGATTAAGGGTTTCAAAAAGGGGGAGCACATAAAGTGATCCTATTTTTATCAAAAAATAGCATAGCATCTATTGTGCTCCCCCTAAAATGTTAACTTTTTTTAAGAATTTCAAATATTGCTTTGGTGAGAAATTAGCTAACACCATGTAGTTTATGGTGATTTTTTCAGCTAAGTTTTTAATGAAAATATAATACTTTACTAATTTTTGAAGTGGACACATCTTGAAAAGAAAAAATTTGAGCATGCTCCCCCCTAAATTTTTTGAAAACTAATTGAAAATCAATTTTTTCAATACGTGTAGAATGGAGTCTAGTTTCTAAAAATGTAATTTGTTTCAAATTAGATGAATGAGTAAAAACTATACCCAAACTAGCACATGTTGGTTTTTGACAAAAAACAAAGAAACTAACAAAAGAAGTTAAAGATGAAAAACATTAACATAATCAAAACATAAAAAAAATTATATGGTTAGATAGCTAATAGAGAGCTTAATGTCACCAAGGTATTTTTATAAATTTTCATTGAAACACATGCAAAAGTGGTGGAGAGCATGACCAAAAATATGTGAAACTTTGTTACCCTTTCAAAAATCATGTCTTTGGCATGAAATGATTGTCAACCTTTTTGGGTTGGATGTCCAAGGAAAATCCAACCCAAAGGGTTGGCATTTCCCAATGCAACCCATTTGGAAAACACCAAATTTTTGCTCGCCAAATGTGAATGATGAGTTTTTAGAATGCATTTTCTTGAACTCTTTCTTTCTTCTTTCTTATTTCTTTTGTCTTTGTCTTTGTATTTCTCTACCAGTGAAACTATATACATGAAATAAAAATTTAAGTATGGACATTTACTTTCTTATAATTTAAGTTATATTTCATGCATATAGTTTTAGGATGTTTGAGTGTGGTTTTAGATCTCTTGGAGTAATAATGCAAATTCTAATTTTTGGAAGTTTTTCAAACTTAGTCAAATTTTAGTAATCAATATGTCAAATTTCAATAATCAAGAGGTCAAATTTTAGTAATCAACAAGTTCATTGTTCATCTCTTATGCTTTAGACTTCTCTCTCTCACTATCTCCATCATTCAAATTATTGAAATTTGACATGCTGATTACTAAAATTTGACATGCTGATTACTAAAATTTAACATGGTGATTACTAAAATTTCACTAAATTCAAAAATTTATAAGATCTTCCAAAAACTAGAATTTGCTTTATAACTCCAAGAGATCTAAAACCTTTCTCAAACATCCTAAAACTATATGCATGAAATATAACTTAAAGTATAAGAAAGTAAATGTCCATATGTAAATGTCAACTTATTTCAACTATATAGTTTCACTGGAAGAGAAAGAGAAAGAGAAAGACATAAAAAAAAAAAAGAGTTCAAGAAAATGCATTCTAAAAACTCATCATTCACATTTGGTGAGCATTGAACTTGGCACTCATCAAATGGGTTGCATTGGGAAATACCAACCCTTAGGCTCAGTCATCCGAGCCATTTGGCAAGGACTAAATGGTCATTTCAGGTAAAAAAACAAAAGTGGCATCTTTTTGTGTCACATCTTTTTGCACTTACCCATGTATAGGGGCTTGCCCAAGTCAAACCCCATGTCAATATTTCTATCTCAATGTACAACAATTGATGATGACAATACCTAGGCAAAGGCCAAAACAACACTAATTGACCAAAATTATAAATGAAAAATGATAATGTTACCTTGGTGTGCTTGAAGAAGAGATGTCACACATAAGTTGATTGATGGATGCCTTGATTGCTTGATTGACCTACAAAAGGTTAGCTCACATACACAATAGATTGTTGAAGCTAGCATGTAGAAGATAACTCAATACTTCTCCATAATTTCCTTTTAATTGTTCTCCTTCTCTAAATTGATTTTTAATGTTCAAAATGAGAGGAAAACATGTTTATATATGCATTTTAATTAATATTTTTGGGTAGGGCCAACTTGGGGTCATTTTCAAATCATAAAAGCCCACCAACAAAAATTTCAAATATTCAAAAAATTGCATTTTGGTCTAGGGTGTCTTGCCCCCTTAACCAATGCTTTTTCACATGAATTTATAGGGATGATGGGGATTTAAATGTATTTTATTAATCTAGCCCTAAAATGAGCAAATTATTATTATAATTAATGTTAAAAGAAAAAAAAGGGTGTCCAAGGAGTGTGAAATTGTCAAGGGTGACAATGTTTGACGCTACAAGCACGAAGGTCATGCTCATATATTGCTTCCTAGGACATCTGTTGTCACTTCAAAAGCTTCTAGCTATCATCTGTTGTAGATTTTAATGGATCTTCTACAATCTAGTCACTTTTCCTTCATTTCAAAAATCATTCGACCTATCAGTGGATAATCCCCACATATTTGTAGAAGTTATTATACATAGAAAATCAAAATTTTATCTGCACTTGCACCTAGGGATAGGTCTTGGGTAGTGTGTCATCTCAATTACATGCTTGATCTATAAAGACAACTTTTATTTTTATTTCAAGGGTTTAGTTCTATTTTTGGGAGAAAATGGGTCATGTAAAGATGTTAGTTTTAGTCTGTAGAAAGTGAAGGTCCTTATCTTTTAATCATTACATTTTGATACTCATGTCATCTAATCTACAACATACATGAATATATATACTACTATGTAACTATCTCTAGATCTATAATGTACTAATTTTTGAATCAAGCAATCAAGGATTATGTAGGTTCTTCTTGAACACATTTATTGTTTGAACTATTCTATTGTGTGTTGTCCATTCAAGGAGTGGTGTAAATGTTTGCATGAGGATAGTAAGAGTGCTATTCTTTTAAATGGATTCTTAAGTATGGATGCATAGTAGACTCATAGTGATCTTGTTGTCATGAGGTGAAAAAAACTAAGTAGATCATCAAATTATGTTATAGCATTATGATATAAAATGCATGATATGTGATTTTGTAGCCCAATGATAGGCATAATTGATCAATTCCTTGCAACTCTCACTCCCAAATAGTTTAAAATCTTTAAATCATCTATTTTTAATTTATGTTTTATTTTATTTTTTTATTTGTACTATCTCTCACATAGGCCTAATATCATTAGAGTTGCATGAATGCCTTTCCCAAACCCTAAACAACTCTAGTCATAAGGTGTGAGAATATAATTTGCTAGGTGCTATGATATACCTTTGCTTGACAATCATGCTCAAAACCATATAGGGAAACCCACCTACGTTCTACAGAGCCTAAAAGTGGAGAGAGTAACTATCCTAAGGGTGGTTATCTATCAGTTGACCAATAGCCTAAAGTGTTTGATCATAGGACATGACTTTAGAATACTTCAAGCCATCAGTTGGAAACACCAACACACACCTCATCATTATAATCATGAATCTTTGTGCAAAATAACTATATTGTATTGATTACTTAAATCATTAATATTATGTCGTTATGTTGCTAAGTTGAGCATCCACATAGTGTTAAAGTCTCAAGAGCAAAACCTTTTGTATGCTCAATCTACAGTTTGCAATTAAATTTAGAATTAAGATTTAAATCTTTGTGTTTTAATTTTTATTTCATATTTCATGTTTATTTTGCATATATATCATCATCAATAACATTAAAAGACATGAAAGCATCAAGGATGGAAGGATTAGTGGCCACAAAAGATAGGAACGCATCATAATTAACAAGGTATGCATGTTGATCATCTAAAGACAATCTACGTATGAGAATCCATGGTAAATGATACAAAAACAAAAAACAAAATTTAAAGGTGGGTGAGTTGAATCAAATAGTCATGCCACAATAAAATATTGATACACAAACAAAGGTGATTTTGAACCCTAAGTAAATCTAAAGTAAATGAACACAACTAGATAGATACAAAAACCTTAATTAGAATGAAGGATAAACTTGGTCATGTAAAAAGCCAATTTCACCAATAAATGTAAGGGAAATATAGTACTTACATTAATACCTAGACCAATTAAATAAATGTAACATCTAAATAAATAATCAATCTAGATATAAGAGCTTGAATTTATGTCAAATGTTATATAATTAATGTTTAATACATAGAATAATTAAATAAATTAAATGCAAGGGTTCTTCACTCTAGATCCAATGAAGGTATGATCATACAACTATCAAAAGTCCTTTCACCATGATATCAAAAAATAAGACTTGTTAGATGATTGTTCTTGATTTGAAAACTTTAGCTATGAAATTACTAGCTCACTTCCACAAGTGCGAAGGTGATCTCTACTAGTGTATGTCTAAAACTTGGCTCTAGGAAAATTCACTGCCAGCAATTCACTGCCAACAATTCACCGGGGGAAAAGTCACCGCCATGACAAATTCACCCCAAGTAAAATTCAGCACGGAAAATTAACCACATTAAAGTAAAATTCAGCACGGAAAATTAACCACAATGGACTGTACCCAAATCTTTTAGAGGTGTACAGCGGATTCACATGTCTGCAAGTAAGATTGGTATTTATTAAGACTCCTAAGCATTCATTCACATAAATGTGAATTTTAAAAGAGAACAGAGGAAAGGCTATTTGGTTCACACCAAAGTGAAGACTGAGAGAGCATGAGCTTTGAGCTGTGAGTTTTTCTCCAGCGGAACCTCAGAATTTTGTAGAAAAAAGAACAGGCCTTTTGCTGATGGGGTTATTTCAAAAATTCTGCAGATAGCAGCAAATTAAAAAGCGAAATATGAGACAGAAAGAATTTTCCTATATATGCCTTTTTCACCGGAACTCCCTGCATTCTTTTTCATGGCATTCCATGACTTTTTCACCAGAACCCCCTGTTCATCGGAGAAGGCCAGTATTTGAAAATTGACAGGAGTGCCATATTTTCTAGCTGAGAGAAAAAAAAATGGGATTTAGAAAAGAATTATCCAAAAAAAATTATGTACAGATTTTTAATTCAAAAAAAATTAATCTGTCAATTCATTTTTAGTCTATTGATGAAGTTGAATGTTTTTCAATGAATCTGTCAAGTGATTACAAGGTACATAATATGTAAGATCTGATAACATAAAGGATGAGGTTGAGATTATATTCCTACAACTTTAACAGAATGAATATTCATCAATTTTTAACCAGATCATATCCCGACAATTTTGACAGAATGAATATCTCTCAATCTTTAACTCTCAGTCAAAAGATTCCTAGCTAAGACTCCTTAAATAACTGATTAGGTATGTATTAAACCCTAAAAAGGAACATTTTGATCTAATTGATCCAACACGAAGATAGAAAATAAATTGTAGTGCATTCCTGGCATTCTCCCAGAAATGCACCCTGTTTCCCCCAAATCCGCAAACATGAAATCAAATCTCACTTGGAGAAAAAAGTTGAACAGAGCATCACTTACATTTGCTAAGACGGTATGATTTTGGCCTTAACAATTTTCTTTCTTCAAATGTCTCTGTTTGTTTCCATGACAGGCCCAAATTTTGCCTGTTCTGATTGTTGGTGTACATGGAACGCACAAGCAAAATTTTATGCGTTGCTAACAGTCCAGTCCGCCTGCTTGTTGAGTTCAAAGTTCCATCTGCTATTGTTGTCACAGAAAATTTAAACAACTATTAGAGAAGAGGATATAATATTACAGATTTGAAAACACATGAGCACATTGAGCAGAACCTCAACTTGTTCCAATTTTCTCTATTTGGCCCAAAATTCAACAACATACCAGACTGAAATCCTGCTGTTTTTTATTTTGTGAAAACCCTTACAGAAGACAAAGCAGCCATTGTTGAACGGGACAAAAACTTTAATCCACACTAAACTTACTCCTGGTATGACAAGAGGTTTTCCAAATAGATGTATTGTGATTAAAATCCAAGTGAGCACATGTGCCGGAACAGAGAAGCCATTTATAATCCCTAGGTAGTCATCACAGTATTTTATCTCTTAATTTTCTAATCAGGGCAAATCCGCCATTGTCCCTTGGCTGCCCAGTGAGACATTGTGTAAGCCATGACAGTATGCTCGCGTGGCTTGATGCAATTGTAAACGATTATCTGTAACAATTTTTATTTATTTTTTTTTGAACCGGAATTGATGAATTTTCTGGTTAATTTATTAAATACTGTTTAATTTGAATATTTATTTTTCAGCTGCTCCCTGGACTACACGCGAACCCTTGATCTTCTCATCTGTGAGATAAGATGCGCATTAATAAATTTATTTATCTATCAGTTACTTGACCCTTGGAATGGATGAAAGGATATTCAACGCACCACTAAGAAATAGCGCACGTGAAGCGCTAGACTTTCTAGCATGGTCCGCCCGCGGTTTCGAACGTGGAATTTGCACAGGAATCTGAAAAAATGTTGAAATTTATATATTATTGTATTTTTTATTTAACTTTTTTTGTTTTATTTTAGGATAATGTTCTAATATAGATATATATAATAAATAATATAATTTAATGTCACTAAAAGAGGGTAAAAATTTATTCAAACTAAAATAAAGAAGTACAAAGCAAGGGCATTACACGCCTTGTCAATCTCCACTAAGTGGTTCAACTTTTGAGACAAATCCGGAGTAATTGACCCCTATCCACAATCTTCCAATTCTCAAATGATCGAAGGTCCATTTGGTCTTTTTATTTAACATTATATAGACATCTTTATTTATATATTTGTATTATATTTAAATTTATACATAATTTAACACATTTCTTAAAATTATGGATTAATAATGTTTATTTATATATCTATTATAATTGATTAATTATTCTAGTTTGATTATTTTCATGTCTATGATCATTTTTTTAGGTGTGGAGTTGATCTTGTGGGTACAAACTTGACTTATAAAAATTCAAAATTCAAAATTAAAATTTAGTGAGGTCTTTTATGATGTTATAGTTGCAAACTCAGCCCATAAATTTTCAAAAGTTGAATTTAAATATAGTCAACTATCACCCAATGTAGTATTTGTTGTGAACCAACTAAACACACATTTATATAATTTGATAATGTTTGTTTGTATTTAAAATCATTCATTTGCATCCATCCACTCATTCTAGAAACATTAGAAAAATATTTCAATTTATTATTTTAAAACAAATATGAGGTTCCATGGTCATTATAGGATTCTTGTTTGTTGTTCATTGATCTTTTATATACCTCCAAGGATCATGGACATAGGATCTAATGAAGGATTGTTTAATTACGTATAGAAATGAAATAACATGTAATTACACAAAGAAATCTCAATAACAACGTGAAATTTATTGATTCTTAGTCTTGAATGAATTGCAATATGTTGCAATAGGCTTCCAACATGTCAAGCCTTAATTGTTTGATTACAAACATGCAAATTATAAAAATCGAATGATATTACAATATAATGCTCAAACTTGACTGTTCACTCTCTCTCAACATCAACTCCACCAAAACCCCTTCAACAATTATAAGAAAATACTTATATAGCAACCTCAAGCCTTATGAATACCTCAATTGACAATAAGGACATGTAAATCTCGATCCCTTAAGAAATGTGTAGTCAACCATTGTATGAGTGTATCTCCCAAAGTGAATATGGTACTAATGGATTGATAAATCATGATATAGTTCACACCACAAAAACTCTTGGTGTCTAATGTACCTTGATATGTGTTCCTTTGTTATCATAAACTTTTGAAAACTTATAGCAAATCATAAATAGTGAAACTAAGTGTAAACTCACTAAGCCTGGTAGTAGATTAGAAACCAAATATGCCTTTATAGTGATGAAGAACTTCTATAAATTCAATAGGAGTTGATGAATTAGTGTAGAACATGTGTTCCAAAACCACAATGTAAGATTCAACAATTGTGGTGAACTGTAGTGGATCTATGGCAATTGGTAGTGACTAGAATGCACGAGCGAGTGCACAAAGATGGGGGGCCAAAAAGTGGCCACTCCACTTTTTGAACCTATGGACACAGAAAAAGTAACCCTTTTACTTTTTCTCATGTGTAGGCCTTCTTAGTGGACTTTGGCTTGCTTTTGCTTAGATTTAATGTTGTAATGTGGTCAACACATTCACATTAGGTCTTGGATCCTTGTGAATCATTAAGACTTCTAGGATGTCTTGTAAAGGTGTTGTGAAGTGTTGTAACCCACTTTCACACTTTTCTAGGACCCTTTCATTATAATTCACTTAAATAACCCCTTTTTATCACTTACCAAGTCTTATTTCAAAGTGTTGTAAAGAGTTGTAACAAAATCTCATGCTTTTCTAGACTTGTCATCACTAATTCAACCCTTTCTCATGTTTAAATGTCCACTTAATGCACTTTCCGACCATTCTTAAGTGTGTTTTTGAGGATATTCCTGTTAGACAACATTTAATGCCCTTTAATTCCCAAAATCCACTTAAATTGCTTAAGTGGGACTAAGTCGCCAATAGAGGCGACTTAGTCCTATTTGGCACAAAAATCAAAATTATTTCATTTTTCTAGCCCTCAAGCATTCAAGCACTCTAAGCATAATCAAGTCATCCATTGGAGCACTTCATTGCATATCTTCAGATTTCTACATCAAGGGTTTGGTAAGTCTATAACATTGCATGTTATCGATTTATCATTCTCTCCTTATTTCATTTCATCTCATAGGGTTTGATTACCAAAGTGGGGTTTGACCAAGGAAAACCCCTATACTCTAACCCTTAACCCTTTTCCCCCTCTTTGCATGTGTGTTTGTAGACTTTGTATATAGATTTATCAAAGAGTTTGGTGTCAAAAAGTGGTCAACAATCTATCAAAGTCAACATAACCCTAGTTGAGGATTGGAGACTCTTTTCAGCCTGTTTTCTATAGAATCAAGATTGGACACCGTCAAGAAAGCAAGTGCAGACCAGAATCTACAAGATCTTGTCCCAAATTTCTAGAAATCTTCAGGCGGACTAAGTCACCATTTGTGGAAAATTAGTCCCACTGCTAGGCCTGAAAAGTGGTTTATGCATTTTTGGATACCCATTTGGCAGATTTTTGTTCTGGTAGATTTTCCCCAGAACTAGACTAAGTCGCCCAGCTTGACGTAAGTGTCCCAATCAACATTTCCAGTCAACTCTGCAGGATTCCAGAACCTCTCCACATCAAATTTCATATTCCAGGTGCACCTCTCTAGTTTTGTTCAGTTATTTCATCATTTACTTGCATTTTTAGGTGTTTTTGCATATCACAATGTGTTTTCAAACACTTTGCATTTCTTAGGTTTAACATCATTAAATCATTTCTTTTTCAGATTATTGCATTAGTACATCATAATTAGATACATTTCATCCCATTTACATTAATCTTGAGTGTAGACATTTGCATTTTGAACCCAATTTCCTCTCCTTTTAGGTGAAAAACCTAGAAGAGTTAGAGGCAACCTTGGGTAATCCAAAATCATTGTTTACAAAATCGGAAATAGAGAAAACATGAACACATTATAACAAAATGCGCTCATGTTATGGGTTGGTAGTGATCAAGCCTAGGGTCAATCATTACCAAGCCAAAACGTGAGTGTGTTATAACGTATAACTATAATCACACTACATCTAAAGTGTCAACATTATATATTGTTGGGGGTCTCATGATTGAATAACTATGGGGTTTAATCTTGTGTTTTTTTTGGATTAAGTCTCTTGATTTCCCTATTGTGTGACTAAAGTTGAGAATCTTAAATCATGTCTATCATAATTCATCCATCCATAATTGAATTGAACATAAGAAACTATAAGGATTGTAAAGTTGGTATGATGAAGCATTTCAAATGGCTTAGCCTCTTTCCTTACTTTTATAATTAAGTGATTCCTTAACCACCAAATGATTGGGAGAATAGAGAGTGGTATTTTAGGATTAGTTGTATTCTTGATACTATGTTTCTCAATGTTGATACCAACACAAGGGATATTGTCTCATATTTTAAGTCTCCTATTTCTTCTTGGATGAAAATTGGTTCATGTATGGACATCCAAATAATGATCCACTCCCAAATGATGCTATTTTAGATATGATGTAACTCCTCTAGATCATTGTGATAATATTCCATATGATAAAGATACATTAGAAGTGCTTAGTTATTGGAAAAGTATTAACATCAAAGGGTCGTCAAATATTCCTCTTCTCCTTCAAAGACTTCATGTACTCCAACATTAGCTAATAAAAATGTTGACACTCAAGAATCTTTTGTGGACACATCATTTGGGGATGAAAATATAGTCCTATGTCATGCATTGAAATATCAACTCCTCCATCTACTATTGCTTTTGATGATACTTATGTTGCTACATCCATGGTTTCTTGTGATTCAATGCAACATGATATACATTTTCTTCTAGATATGGCTACATGGGATGAGTACTTGGAAAACATTGTAGGTTTATTTGTAGAGGCCCACATTTTATATTTGGGAGACACCATTGATTGAATTCATCTTCTTTTTGATGAAGATGATTCTTCTTTAGTTATTGTGAGGGAACACTATGACCCTCTTGTTCATTCTATATATGATCATTCTTCACAATTTGACATGAGTGTTGAAAATTTTGAGAAACATTTGTAGGAGGCTTGTTTGTCTTCAAATGAGATATCTTTGTCTTTGGATTTTGTTCCACAATAATCTCTACTAGATTTTTTATTGTCCTCTTCATTAGTGTGGCCTATAATGCTTGTTTGGGGTGTGCTAGATTTTGGCATCGACATGGAGACACTTGAGCATAACTTTCATAGACATCACTCGTCATCTTTATTCCCTCATCTTCTTTTCAAGAATGGGAAGACATCTTGCATACCATCTTGGTTTTGTTTCCTCTTAAGGGGATAAATGTTGTTTGACGAGACTGGATCATCTTCAATATTCAATATTGAAAATCCACCATCATTGCAAGATACTCTACATTGAGGGGGTTGTATGGTTCTCTTCTTCTCTCTTATTGGGGGAAATTTTCCTCACATAGTATTTTTTTCATCTCATTCTTCATTGATAATTTTTTTTCTCTCTTTTGGGGAGGAGTTTTGTCTCATAGGGTTTTATCCTTTTCTTTGTTTGGGGGAGATTGCATTTGTACATGGGTACCTAACATGGCCTAGTATTCAAGACCCATCTATATTGGTTTGTTCCTCCCTAATTTGCACTTAAGGGGAGGTGTTGGTGTGCATAAGTTGTTTTACCTAACTATTCCACTAGTAGGTCCTATTCACATGTTAAGTTTACTTAGGTCCTAGGAATCTTTCTAGAAGTCTTAGTTGTCATTTATATCTTCTTTATCTTATGTCATTTAATTCTACCATCCTAGGTCATTTAATATTAGTTGAGTTACTTGTCTCATGACATAGGATTATGACACTTGTCATGATCCTTTCTAATCCTTGGCTATATAACCAAGGGGTTCACATTTGTAAATCAATCCATTGCATCAGGCATTGCATTTCATATTGATCACATTTGATCTAATATAAATTTGTACCTATTATTACAAATTTATACTCTTTATTTTCTCTCCTAAAGAAGGTTATTTTTTATTTTATAGGTGATCCTAGGAGCTTGAGTCATTGAGTGATTGCCAAAAATTGGGTATCTCATGGGAAATGGTTATCTAGGCTATGTAAAAGAAATTGTTTCTCAACCTATTGATGCTAAATAATTGGAAAAATGGGAGATTGATTGTGAGAAAACACTTGGATGCATATGTTTATTAGTCTCATTTTATTTACAATTTTATATTGAATCATACAAAACACCTAAGGAGGCTTGGGAGAATTTTGAAAAAATGTATGGTAAAACTGATAAGATTTGGGGATATCACATTGACAATGATTTGATGAATATTGATCCTAAATGTTTTGACCACATCCAAGACTACATCTCCAAGATTAAGAAACTAAGAACACAGTTAAAAGATTACAATATTGAAAATAAGATTTACAATTGATTCCAAATGTTTTATCCAAGCTTCATCTTGAGTATTCAATGTTTGTTTCTAGATTTTATACCCATCAACTTTTATTGGAGCATCATATGTTAATCCTAAGTTTGATAACTTTGCAAATATCCTCATCCAAGAGGAAGCAAAGTTAATTCATATGGATCTAATCAAGTATTTTAAGCCACAAGCATTGGTGGCAAGTGAGCCTAAGGTATAAAAAGAATAAGAGAATTGGGTAAATGCACAAAGTTGAGTCCACGAAACATGGAAGTTTTTTCCTTAGCCAAAAAAATAAAATCGACATTGCAAAAACGGGATCCCAATTTTTATAAACAGGATCCCGATTTTTAAAAATCATGATCCCGTTTAGCTTCGGGATCCCGAACCTAAATGTCAAATGGGATCTCGCTTTTTAAAAATCGTTATCTCATTTGTTAAAGGGTTTCGAACCAATAGGCATAGAACGGGATCCCAATTAGTACAAAACGGGATCTCCATTTATAAAAATCGGGATCTCGTTTTGTAATAATTGGGATCCCGTTTTGTAATGGTATTTATTTAAAGGGTATGTGCAGGATCATGATGGGCCAAAAAGTGGCAATATGATGGGGATGTGGCTGACGATGTTTTTTTTACCCAAAATTGATGAAACGAAAAGGGTTTTTAAAGGAGATTCTCAACTTTCCACCAATATAAATTATGCTTTACTTTTGAATTTAATAAGTAATTATTATTCTTTTTCTATTCAAATTATGACTAAAGTCCTGATTGATAGGCTGATTGAAAAACATCTATAGCTTTCAAACGGTATCACATTTTTTGAATCCAAAACATGTGTCGCATTCTATGCTTCACATACTATAGGATTAAAAAAATAAAATTGAATTTCATGAAGTTTTGACCAAGTTAAGGTGGTCAGACATATGAGTTTTTTATATTTTTAAAAGTTGTAATAAAAAATTCATAATTAATTATTTACTTGGAAAAAAATTACAAAAAAATATGCATCACATCGAGACATGAGTCCTCTATTTATATCTAAAATATTATTAACAAATATTATCATTTTATTGTGGTTAGGGTGGTCAGACAGACACCTACTTCTTATTTTTCCCTAAAATTTAAGTACTATTGCATTGAAATTTCAAATTTTCATGAGATAGATTTATTTATTTTTAAACAAACCTAGTAGTTTAGAAACTACATTCAATTTTCTATAGATTCTATTCTTACATATTTTTGAAATAATATAGATAACTTATTCAAATTTTTACGTCAAGTTGCCTAACTCTGATTTTTCTGAATTTTTTGACAGTTAAGGGCCTATTTTTCCCATGATGATCTTGCACATGCCCTAAAAATAAAAAAATAAAACTTCATTTTCACTACGCACGAGATCTCGATTTGGTGGGCGACAGCGGCTACAAAACCAACCTCTAGGTACGCCTCCACCCCCACTTTTTAGCATTTTTTCATTTTTTATTGAAATTGTTAATAGAAGAATAGATTTAGCATTTTTTTTAATTTATTTGATGTTTTAAGCATTTTATTTCCTATAACAGTAGAAATGAGGAATTGTAGAAATAGATGAAAAAATGCAATGAAACCTAAAGATATTGAATAGAAAGGAAAAAATGAACCTTGAATTGTACTTTAGAAACAAAATTTAGCTTTAGAAACCTAAATTGTTCAATCAAACCAAAAAGAATTGCGTTTGAAAACCCTAACTGAAAGGAAACAAAAAAAAATGTATTTCAAAACCCTAGAAATTGAAATGAAATAAAAAAATTGCATTTGGAAACCCTAATCAAGCTTTTTGAAACCTTGAATTCAAATCAAACAAAAAAATTGGATTTGAAAACCCTAGTTTGAAATGAAACAAAATAATTGCATTAAAACCCTAATTGCTTAGATTGAAACCCTAAATTGAATTGAAACAAATTTTTTTGCTAAAATCCTAAATTGAAATCAAACAAATCATTTTGATTTTGAAAACCCTAATTTCGAGCTCAAGAAAATTCATTTGCATTGCTTAAATGTTTTAAATTTCATTTGCATTGTATGGAGAAAACAATATGTTAAAATTTAGTTTCAATGTTAAATTATAATTAGATTAGAAAACAATATGTTAAAGAATAGTTACAATTCATAAATTTTATCAATGTTTGTTTGCAAATTTAGTTAGCAAATTCTTAAATCCAAGTGTACAATCCATTTCCAATTGTCACTTAATTAGATAATATTCAACATTCATTTTTATTTTATGTTTTGATCTCTCTTAGTCATGCCTTGTTTCTTGTTTGCATGTGTTGTTTGTTGTCTTTTGACAATCTTAACCCTCATTCTAGTCAATTACTTGTTAATTAGGCTTCTAGTTTAGTCTAAAATCTCAATTTGCACTAGTTACCTAGACACTAAAAGAATCTAAATATTTTTCTTTTCTTTCTTTTAGGTTCTTTCAATTCCAAACAATCGAAAATAAAATACTTGATTCAACATTAACTAATTTTATATTATACATTTTATATCATAAAATCATGTAAGTGGGAATTATTAATGAAGAAAATGTTAAATAAAATAATCTTATATTCAATTAAAAAAATATCCAGTTAAAATATACATCAAACTCAATCTTAATAATACATAATTATGTGTTTCTATTACGGAAATAGTCAATCTATTCATAAAATAAAAAATATTCATAAAATAGGTACTAACTTGCAAGTCCATTATTCCAAGGGCCACCCAAACTTCACCCTAAGTTCCCTAAACCCTAAACCCTGAACTCTAAAATATAAACCCTTAACACTAAAGCATTCATTTTTTCCTAGGACCTTAAAATGAAATTTGGTTGCCTTAGGAAACTCCACCAAATTTTATTCCCTTAAACCACATCATTTTTCCGTAGGACCTTACTACATAGATCCCCTTAAGCCATCATATTACCCTAAACCCTAAACTCTAAACTCTAAACCCTAAACCCTAAAGCCATCATTTTTTCCTAGGACCTTAATGAAATTTGGTTGCCTTGGGGAACGTCACCAAATTTTATTCACTTGAGTCATGTTATTTTATCCTAGGACCTCACTAGACATAGATCCCCTTAAGCCATCCTATCACCCTAAATCGTAAATCGATGTTTTAAGGGGTCCTAATATGACATTTCTTAAGGGGATCAAAGAAGTTCTCAAAATTTGGTGAAGTTTCCCAAGGCAACCAAATTTAACAATAATAAGATTGTGCAAGATTATAATATGAATGAGATTTCATGATCTAGGTTGGTCAGTTGAAACAAGAGCTATCTCAATCAATTGTTCCACAAGAAAAAGTTCTTCTCTAACTTGCAATTCCATTATATTCCAAGGGACACCAAAAATTCACCCTAAGTTCCCTAAACCCTAAACCCTGAACTCTAAAATCTAAACCCTCAACACAAAAGCATTCATTTTGTCCTAGTACCTTCAAATGAAATTTGGTTGCCTTAGGAAACTCCACCAAATTTTATTCCCTTAAGCCATGTAATTTTTTCATAGGATATTACTACATAGATCCCCTTACATAGATCCCCTTAAGCTATCCTATTACCCTAAACCCTCAACTCTAAACTCTAAACCCTAAACCCTAAAGCCATCATTTTTCTTAGGCTCTTAATGAAATTTGGTTGCCTTGGGAAACTTCACCAAATTCTATTCACTTGAGCCATGTCATTTTGTCCTAGGACCTCACTATACATAGATCCCCTTAAGCCATCCTATCACCCTAAATCGTAAATCGATGTCTTAAGGGGTCCTAATATGTCATTTCTTAAGGGGATCAAATAAGTTCTCAAAATTTGGTGAAGTTGCCCAAGGCAACCAAATTTAACAATAATAAGATCACGCAAGATTATAATATGAATGAGATAAATCATGATCTAGGTTGATCAATTTACAGTTTAGGATGATAGGATGGCTTAAGGGGATCTATGTCTAGTAAGGTCCTAGGACAAATTGACATGACTCAAGTGAGTAAAATTTGGTGAAGTTGTCTAGGACCTTAATGAAATTTGGTTGCCTTAGGCATCTTCACCAAATTTTATTCACTTAAGCCATGTCATTTTGTACTAGGACCTTACTACATAGATCCCCTTAAGCCATACTTTAGGATGTCTTAACATGTCCTAATATGACATTTCTTAAGGGGATCAAATAAGTTCTCAAAATTTGGTGAAGTTGCCCAAGACAACCAAATTTAACAATAATAAGATCATGAAAGATTATAATATGAATGAGATTTCATGATCTAGGTTGATCAATTTACAGTTTAGGGTGATAGGATGACTTAAGGGGATCTATGTCTAGTAAGTTCCTAGGACAAAATGACATGGCTCAAGTGAATAAAATTTGGTGAAGTTGCCTTAGACCTTAATGAAATTTGGTTGCCTTGGGAATCTTCACCAAATTTTATTCACTTAAAAGCCATGTCATTTTGTACTAGGAACTTACTACATAGATCCCCTTAAGCCATCCTATTACCCTAAAACCAAAATCCTAAACTCTAAACCGTAAACCCTATAGCATTCATAAATTGTACTATATTAATAGTTAATTGTATTTTCATTCAAGTAACATGCATTAGACATAAATGAGGCTTACATATTTTATCATTTGTATTCAATTAGGTCATTTATATTGAATGGTTTAAGGGTATTTCCTAAACATGTATCTTACATTTTGAAATTACAAATCTAATGCAGGTTCACTCATATCTTAGAGATCACATAGATCGATTCAATAATATTCACAATCCACCTCCACCACCTAGAATTGATGGTGCTCGTTTGCAAACAAGAATCAATGCTAATGTTAGAACCATCCAAGATCAAATCAATATTATTCAAAATGAAGAATGTATCGCACCACCTGTGAGGATGTTTGCATCTAGGATGCAAAATGTTGTTGATGATGTTAGGGCTATGGATGGGATCTTAGATGAGCATCGACAATGGCTAGAGGAGAGGAGAACTTCTGATTCTGAAAAGGAAAACACAAAAAATGAAGAGATGCAGTAGAGAGCCACAATAGTTTCTAAATTAGGACAATGATCTTAAATAGTTATGAATTTATGAGTTTGGTTCAATGGATATTTTGTGTGATGAATTTATAAAATTGGTTGGATGGATATTTTTAGTGACATGAATTTATGAATTTGGTGGAATTTATGAAGTTATAATGATGAATTTATAATAGTATATATTTTATGACTATCTACTAGATCATGATTTCTCCTATTGGAAAAATTGTATATATATATATATATATATATATATATATATATATATATATATATATATATATATATATGCGTTAGACATAAAATGAGCTTTTTGTGAATGTTTCAAGTTTATTTTTTAGTATGTACATGTATTAAAATTGCATATAGTTCTAGATCTTAAATTTTGAAATTTGTATGTATGTACATAGTTTAGTTGAATGATGTATGCATGCAAATTATGCATTGTATTTTTTATTTTAAATGTATGTACATGTTAAATTTTGAATTTTGTATGCACATGCTCAAGTTCAATCAATGTATATGTATATGTATGCACATCCTATTTAAACAAATTTTCATGTGCGTTTCAAATTTAACTATTTCTTGTACAAGCATTGATTCCACCACATGTGAGACATTTTGCATCTACGATGCAAAACATTGTGGATGCCATCAAGACTATTGATTTTGATCTAGATAGGCATCGATGAGAGAGAGAGTAGATGAGAAAATTTTATGCAGATGGTCTCTCTTATAAACAGATTTTAGACCTTAAAATAACAAAAGCCCACCTAGCCCCTTACTTTCTCGACCCTGTTACTCGGTAGCCCATTCCTCCCAATAAATCTAGAATATCCATGAGGTGGTGCATACATCCACAAATGAGTGCACATTTTTGGGATCAATGGTATATGGCTTTTGATAGTCCACCACATGCTAATTGGGAGTGCCCATTGTATTTTTTGAGGAAACTGTATGTAGAGTTTTTTATGGGGCAAAAGCCCAATTATTTTGATTTTAAATCATTTTAGGGTGTTGGTGGCGGCATTCCACAACAAACATTAGGGGCATGGGTTGATCCCCAACACCCTGTGCATGCGCAACCCCTTGTTGCTACTCTTGGTCCTCCCATTCCTGCACCTGTGCATCATCGAGCGGTGGCCTCAACATTAGGATCCCTTAGTACACTCACAGGAGACCTTGATTAGCATGCTTTTATGATAGCGGGTAGGGAGCATAGAGACGATGATGATGGAGGAGTGTTTTATGGAGCTGGTCTGAGTACCACTCCAGGAGTGTCGAGGCCCGTCCCACATGTATGTACTAGTTGGGCCATCAATTATGCTATGGACCTGATCAGACCACACCTAGTTCAGGTGGACGGGGAGATTTCAGTGGTTCATTTGGTCACATCAGTTCATTTGTAAAATTTCTTACAACAAACCATCACCCTAAGGACACTGCGACACATGTATAAATATGCATCTACACGTTCATTTTATAAGAATTTTGATGAATACATATATATCAAAGAAAAGTTTGCAATAAATTTTAACAATCAAACTGTTTGGTGTACAGATGACACTAATGATGGGGCAATCATTCGCTCCACGAGTACATACATCGACACCAGTCCTACTCAGCAACCCTTATGGGGTATTTTGATTTCAATTTTTTAAATTATATATGAAATGATTTTTAACTTAAGTTTTAAATTTATAATTGAATCATGAACATATGTTTAAAATATTTATGTTGGTTTAGGCGAGTCAATCGACTTCCACATCAATTCCACTCGAGGGGTTGTCGAGCACTCCTCCACTATCGAGCATCATAGATCGGGGTCAGGGACATTTATATTGTAAATTTTTTAACTTACATTAGTATAGTTACAATTATGAATTTTGAATTCACTATTTATGAAATGTGCATGTACACTTGTAAATATTATAAGTGTTAAATGTCTACATGTATGTCTAGGTTGATACCACAATGAGAATGGGCATCGGGAAAACATTAGATGTTGCAGCTACTCGTGAGGCCTCTGATTTTCAGGTTTAAAAAAATTTCTACACAAAATGTGCAAACTTGAATATATATATTTTAACCTAATTCAAGTATACATGCTTTAAATATGATCTTGTAGGACTTTGTTAGTGCAACTTTCAGCCCTGACCCAGACATAGTTACACCTCTAGGAGGACATGTAGAGCAAGCTCCAGATATCATGGTAATTTAAAATTTTTATTATATTTAAAGTCAATTATAAATTATATATTTTGAATATAACTTTAATTTTAAATTTCAAATTAAATATACATATAATATGAGCTAATACATGTTTTAAATTCTTTTTCTTTTATAGCATGAGACACATCTTGTAGTTGAGAACATGTACAAATAGGTCTTGGAGAAGAGGGTGCACAACCTTAGAATACGGTACAATTAAAATATGATAAATTATAAATTAAATTGAATTAAATCATTTTTAATTGTAGACTTACATCTAATTTCAACTTTCTTTGTCTTGTTTATGTAGATTGATTCAGAGAATTTAGAAGTTGGTTCAGGTGCACCAGAGCATCCAGACCCAGATATGATGGTAATTTAATTTTATGATGAATTATAAATTAAATTGTCATTAAATTATTTTTCATTGTCTTATATCTGATTTCATCTTTCTCTTGTACATAGTGTTTCAGGTCATCCATATAGTCTACATGGCGTAAAGAGGTCTCTTGATTATAGAGACAATACATGATCTAGAAACATGATTTTATGGGTTATAAACATGATTTTATGGATTATATTTGTTTATTTCATGGACTACATTTTTGGTTTCTCATGTACTCTGTTGGACTTTATATTTCATGGCTCAAGTACTTAGTTGGAATTTAGTTCATGGGTTGTACTCTGATGGACTTTATTTCATGCGCTTAATATATTGGTTTCATGCACTTAATATGTTGTAAATTACATACTTTATTATTGTTTGAAATTTTAATTTACACATGTACATTTATGCATTTTATGTTCATAGTCAAGACAAATGTAATATAGGAAATTAATGTGAAATTAAAGTTGAAATTAATAGGACATTTTAATATTTATACTTTACAAATTTAGTGATCTCATACATGATATACATTATATGTACATTCAATAATTAGCAATAATCAGTCAATGAACTTATTCAATTCACATCAATGAATAATTAGTCAATAAATCATAATTTAAAACAAAAGCAATCCGTTTATATACCAAAAAGGATAAAATTTTAAGAAATAAACAATACCATACAAGATTAGAGAACAAAATCAGTAATAAATTCTATAAATAATAGCATCCAACACTAATGTATAATCTGCCAAAACAAATAATGGCATCCAATACTAATTTATAAGTTGTCAAAACAAATAATAGCATCCAACACTAATTATAGGTTGTCTTAAGGGGATGTCTTAAGGGGTCCTAATATGACGTCTTAAGGGGATCAAAGAAGAGTATAATTGAGTATAAATATTAAGTGATATTAACAAGTATTATAAGTTGTAGGGTGAGTCATCATAACAAAGGATATAATTAAGTATAAAATTTAGGATATGTGCTAATACGACACGTCTTAAGGGGATCAAAGAAGAGTATAATTGAGTATAAATAAAGTGATATAAACAAGTATTATAAGTTTTAGGGTGAGTCATCGTAACAAATGATATAATTAAGTATAATATTTAATATATGTGCTAATATAGCATGTCTTAAGGGGATATCTTAAGGGGTCCTAATACGACGTTTTAAGGGGATCAAAGAAGAGTATAATTGAGTATAAATATTAAGTGATATAAACAAGTATTATAAGTTTTAGCGTGAGTCATCATAACAAATGATATAATTAAGTATAATATTTAGGATATGTGCTAATACGACACGTCTTAAGGGGATGTCTTATGGGTTCCTAATACGACGTCTTAAGGGGATCAAAGAAGAGTATAATTGAGTATAAATATTAAGTGATATAAACAAGTATTATAAGTTTTAGGGTGAGTCATCATAACAAGTGATATAATTAAGTATAATATTTAGGATATGTGATTCCACCTCCACGTCTTAAGGGGATGTCTTAAGGGGTCATAATACAACGCCTTAAGGATATAATTGATTTAACAATAATTTATGCATGATATTTAGTGATTATACAATCAAATATAAAGTTTCAAAGTAGGAAAACATGCACATTGACAAACAAAATATATAGAATATAAATTTTGATACATAGAAGTACATAGAGTACATAATTATGTATGTACATGTATTTTTAATTTGTATAAAATGTTTAATTTTGTATGTATGTACATATATGTAATCTCAAAACAATGTTTACAAAATTAGGATATGCCATCTCAAGAACATCTCAAACTTGTGCCCAGAATGTAGTAGGTCTTCACACCACCTGATATCAAAAAGGTACAAGCAATATCAATGAAATCATCAAAAGATACATATTTTAATTTATATACAACTATCTATATGTACACAACTTAAGTACCTACATTTAAAAGTATACCACACATGTGCATAGGTTGAATACAGGCATCCTCTCCTTTTTGTTTCAAAGTATGAGATCAACACAATGATGGCTTAAGGATACAAAAAAGGATAATAAATCAATTTTAACTATTAATGTACAAGCAATATCAATATGTAATAAAAACATGTATTTAAATATAATTTAACTAATAATTACTTGTTTTTACCAAGTATTCCATGTTGTCTAGGTTGAATCTGCATGGACTAGATCCTTTTTGTGATTATGGCTTAAGGATCTATAAAAGGACAATTTAAATCAATCTCAACTAATAACACACTTGACCAATATCAAAACATGTATTTAATCTATTTAAAAGGACAATATAAAACTAAAACTATATTTACCTGTATTTACTTATTTCATTGTACCATTTGCATCCTTTCTTTTTTGCAATGCATCTATGATTGTCTCATGCTCTTCCATAGAAATTGTCCATAACACTTTATTTGTAGGTCTTCCATGATACCGATCTAGTTTTATATTTGTTGCCACCACCAAATCTAAATAATGTATAATCTTTTTATACATTTCATAATCTTCGAATGTAGGTAGACCATTCTTCCTTGTTAGGTATTTTCGTAGCCAAGTGCCAACAACCACCACTGATCCTATTGGAAAACATAAAAACCATCATCAAATAAGTTCTCAAAATTTTCTTAAGGGGATCAAAGACTTATTCTAAAAATTTGCTTAAGGGGATCAAAAAATTGTTAGCAAAATTTGCTTAAGGGGATTTCTTAAGGGGACCACCGTACCTGTTGGATAATGATAGCCATCATCATCTTCTCGAGGTGCTATTAACTTATGTTTAGTCTCCACATGACGAGCCAACCAATATTATGTTTCCTCTTCATTCCCCTCAGGTGCAACAACATACACATGTCCTGCAAACAAAATTTGATTTAATAACTTGCACATATCCATATAAATAATTTAGTATTACAAAATAACTTAATAAGGTGAAATAAAATGAAATAAATTGAATTAAATTACCTTCTTGTACAAGGTCTGAAACACAGTCATAGTCTTCAGATACAAACACTTGATCATTTTCTTCAATAGTTCTTTCTTATTGATCATGTGCTTGTGCAAGTGTCAACGATCTTTGCTCCCACTGTTCAACCCATTCTGTATTTTCACATACTTCCCAATCTCCTGAGATACAAAACTGGCAAAAAAATGCAAGCTCCCTTGTCTAGATAGTCCATGTGCTTTCTGTTGAACTCCTAAATGAATGCCATTTAGTAGATCCATTGATTGTCTCACAATCAACTCTTGGCACAATGTTCTCTTCTTCAACCAACCAAAAGAATCGATGAACTATAGAGTACTCACTTGAACCAAACTTTGTAGATAATCTTGTATTACACCAATCCACAATCCCACGTGCATCTTTAAATTTTACTGCTTCCTCAAATTTTAATTTTTCTCTAGCAAGAATTCTTTTGACACATGCACCACCTCCATCATGTTCTCCTTTACCATGCCCAGCTTCAAAAAAACTCCATATATGCTAGACATTAAGTTCCTTGTGAACCCTACTCAACCAATAGAGCATTTGAGCATTCTTGAACTGCCTCGTACAATTATCTAACCATATGAGATGTTCTTTCATCTGGATTCCTCTTTCTTTTAAATTTCTATAAAATATACTGAAACAGTATTGAACAAACTCTGACAAGTGTAACCGGTTGTCACTCAAATGAAAATGATACTCCCTCAAAACTTTTCTATCATCCTCAATGCTATCATCTGCATGTCTATAAACAATATGGACAAACATAGCTACTTGCACTGAATTATAATATTGTGATTGAATTTCCTCTTGTGGAGCTAGAGTATAATTTTCTACAAAATCAACCACTAAAAGTATAGTACCAATTGGAAATGTGTTTCTACATGCACAAAATTGGCCATCAAGCCATCGAGCATGTTGAGAGTGCATGACATATTTCGGTACTATCTTATTCTTAAATTCACTCATGAATGCATGCACACTAACTTTTTCTATAACTAAATCACAACACTTTCTTATTTTTCCATCTTTTAAAGAATAGTGAACATTCTTAAATCTTTTAACATCTACTAATTGTTGTCCAAAATCATTATCAACACTTTCATGCATACAAATTCTTAAGAATGAAATATTTCCACAGTTAATGCATTGTCCAGAAATACAAGAACTTAAATAAAACAATTTACCATTAGATCTTTCACAAAACAAACCTAAAATAAACTCCCTTATTGCTTCCGGTGGCATATTAATACCACATTCTTCTATAATCATGTTAGTATGCAAGGTACAACCTATATATCGAAAAACATCATAAAAATAACAAAATTGAACATGCATTTTACAACAACAAGATATCCGTTGCTTATTAATTTTTACATACCAGTGTTTACATTTTTCAAAAGACCTTTGACTTATTTTAATATTACTAGGTAACACTAAATAACCACAAAAATTTCTATAAAATTCAGTTTGTGTTGTATCTAATAGGTGTTTTGGGTGAGGATCACAAACTTTGGACGTCACCTTTAATTTTAAAACATCTCTAGCATTAGATGAAACCCTTGTATTATCATGCCAATATTTTTTGATCAAAGATTTAATTTCAACATTCAATTTCATATCAAACCTCGGGAGTCGACCATTGAAACTCCAACATTGGTTGATAGGATCATTTTCTATACTTTCTCTTCTTTTTTCCGCTCTTAGCAATGTTTTAGGATGTATTTTTAAAATTTCACTAATATTTCTTACCATTCTTTTATTCAAAGTTTTATTAACAATAGCAGTTGTTATAACTCTTCTTGCTGCATTTTTATCTTGAGATCAACTATTTTTCCCAATAGATTGAATGGCACTAGCAACAATAGACATAACATGTTTTAATGATTGATCTTTTCTTTTTGGTTTAACAAAAAAGACTAACCTTTTCATTATTTTCCTCAGTTTTTGCATTCTCATCAATTGCATCATTAGTTGACATTGAAATGCAAATTTTTTACGATAAAAGAATTTGTTGTATATTCTATTCGCATGTGTTCTTATTTGCCTCCAAGAAATTTGACTAGGAAGATTATTGAAAACACCACTTTCAATTTAAAAAAAGTATTTTCATTAAATTCAACATCACATTCTAGATTTTCATCTTCATCTTCATTTTCATTTTCATTTTCAACTTCAAAACGATTTACATTTTCATCAACAAAACGGTTTTCATTTTCATTTTCATTTTAATCAACAAAACGGTTTTCATTTTCATTTTCAACAAAAGGATCATTCTCATTTTCATTTTCAACAAAAGATTTTTCATTTTCATTTTCAACAAATTCTATAAAGTTTCATCTCTCTGAATATTATCAATGTCAACATCTTGTAAAACTTCTACATATGAATTTACCATTTCACTAACATGTGGATTTGTGCATATTGAAACATTCTCCATAGCATTGAAAGAGGGATTTGAAGACATAGTAGGACTTGCTTGTATAATCATATTCTTCTCCAAATTGACTTCTTGCAAATTAGCTTCATCTACAACCATGGTCTCCTCAATGTTTTCATCTTCAATAGTTGTGGAATTGGATGCTCCACCATCATTCATTGATTTAATTCTCATTCTTCTTTCTCTTTGTCTTTGTTTCTCCTTCTCTCTATTTGCTTCAATTTCTTCTGAGTCAATGTCTTCCTCCTCTTATTACGAGCTTTTGAACTCATGATTATAAAATTCTCAAGCACAAATGAATGTCAATGGTGAAATTCTTCAACAAATTCAATCCAAATTGGAAGTTGAAGACCTATAAGGACAAAATTCTTCCTCTCGTGTTCCTCAAAAAAAGTAGAAAACTAGCATAATTCCACTTTAAAAATTGTTTTCTTCATGCCTCCTTTGAAAAATTCAATCTATATTGCAAGTTGAAGACCTTTTGTTCCTCCAAACAAGCACAAAACTAACACAATTCCACTTCAAAAATAGTTTACATGATGCCTCCTTTGAAAAAATCAATAAAAAATGCAAGTTCACCACCTGTAAAGATAATAGTTGATGAAAAATAGCCCAATATGTCACACTCAGCCATACATGTGAAGTTGCAGACTTCATAGTAAACTTTTCCAGTAAATTTTAAAAAAAGGGTAAAAACAAATGGGATCCCATTATATAATCGGGATCTCGTTCCCCAATATTAAATGTGGGGACCGTTGACAAAGGAACGAGATTGAATTTATAAAGCGGGATTCCGTTTCCTTGTCAACGGTCACCACATTTAATATTAAGAAATGGGATCCTGATTTACAAAACGGGATCCCGTTTCTAAAAAATTGAAATTGAATTTTCTTTGTGGTCGGGTTTTTGGCTTGTATTTTGGTTCAGGAAAAGCATTGGGAATCCGAACCTAGGCCTTCAGCCTGGTTTGACCTGCAAGTTGAAGGTCCTAACAATGTCAGAGAAAAATACCGAGTTTGGACATATGGCTGATGACTTTTTTCACAGAATATTTTGACGAAATTAAAACCAATTTTAGATGAGACAGTGCAGATTCCAAATATGTAATTTTTTAACAATTGGATTATTTTTTCTATTTTTCAATTAATTTATGATGAAACTGGTCCATAAACTTTAAATATTAGGGTTTTACTATATTTTAATAACTTTTGATCAACATAACATTTTGACGAACGGATTGCACAAGAACGTGCTTCAAACAATTCTTTTCAATTTTAAAAAAATAAAATGATAAGTTTAGGTCATCATGTATAATACACAATGATTTTTCAAAAGCGACAAATATGGCTAGTAAAAATTTAACAAAAAATTACAAAAAAATATCAAAAATGTGCTTCAGTGAGTCACAAATCTTTTCCCAAAAGTATTTAGAAAAATATGATAATTTAGGTCAAAATATGGATGTCGTACATGTGCATGGTATGGTAAAAAAAAGTGACTTTTAAACAGTGGTTTTTAGAAACGCCTATTGAAACTCAATTTGTATCATTTGGGTATTGAAATAAATTACATATTTGGAAACTAGACTCAGAGTACTACATTTTATGATTAGTGACTTTTTTGAAGACTCCATCTTTGAGTGCTTCAAATTTTAAGGTCAAATGTGTCAAATTCTGAAAATCGGGGAAAACACTTCCACTTTTTGGCCAAAAAGTGGGCTCAACTTCTTGCCAGCACCCAATCCTAAAAGGAAGTTAAAGAAGAAAAAGAACAAGATACACAAGAAGTTGAATCCTCTCCTCTCAAGGGGAATCATCTAAGAAGGAGAAGCCTAAATGTGCATATTTCAAGAAAACAAATCATGATGAGCATCAATGTTATTCAAAACAAATTGATGAGTTGAAGCATCTTCTTAAGAAAAATCAAATCAATTTTCCTTCAACAAAGTTAGGAGGTTCGCATATTCTAAGTCAAAGAGGTGGATACTTGATTTAGGAGCCTCACATCATATGACTATATTAAAGAGTGTGTTCTCTTCATTTGAGTCTTTCTCATCACCACACATATTGATGGCTAACAACACATATATGTATGTTTGTGGGAAGGGACCTATTGACATGGATGATGGATAATTTAATGCTGTTCTTTATGTGTCCTCATTGTCAACCAACATCCTTTTCATCTATCAGATCACACATGGTGGAGTAGGAAAGAGTGTTGAGTTCACACTAGATTATCATAATTCAATATTTGCATAGTAGAGAGTTGTAGTTGGAAAGGGTAATCATCAATACCATGTATACACCTCACATTTTTCTTCTATTGTTCCTTCGACTGATGTTCACATTTAGGCATCTAGTGTGGACACATTTGATGAGATTTGGTATGGTCATTTGAATCTTGGTATTCTTTCAGATCTGCTAAGGTTCTAGAGACATCTATTGAAATTCCATCTCCTTCATCTATTGTTACTTTTTATGATGCTTGTGTCAAGCCACAATTTTGGCTTTTTGTGATCCAATATAACAAGACATATATTTTCTTCCAAAGATGGTTACATAGAATGAGTACTTGAAAAATATTGCATGTTTGTTTGCAAAGTCCCACATTTCAGATTTGGGAGACATCATTGATTGCATACATCTTCTCTTTGATGAAGACGATCCTTAACTTCAATTGTTGTGAGGGAATGATTCGAACCTCTTGTTCATTCTCTACATGATCATTCTTCATAGTTTGACATGAGTGTGGATAATTTTGAGCGGCATTTTGAGGAGGCTTCTTTATCTTTAGAGGATATATTTATCTTTGGATTATTTTTTAAAATCATCTTTAGGAGATTATGGGTTGTCCTCTTCATTAGTGTGGTCTATAATGCATGTTTAGAGTGTGTCAAATTTCCACATCGACATAGAGACACTTGAGAATAATTTAGAGACATTGTAAACCATTTTTATTTCCTCATCTTCCTTTTATTCCTTTTAGGAATGGGAATACATCTTACATACAATCTTGGTCTTGTTTCTTCCTAATGGGGGGAATGTTGTTCGATGAGATTGGATCATCTTTAGCATTCAATGCCGCTCACATCTATCATCATTGCAAGAGACTCTATGTTTCAAGGGGGGTTGTATGGCCTCTCTTCTTCTCTCTTATGGGGGGACCTTTTCCTCACATGGGGTTTTGTCCTTCTCATTCTTCATCGGGAGTATTTTTTTATCTCTTCTGGGGAGAGGTTTTGTCCCATTGCATTTTCTCCCTTTCTTTGTTT
Source organism: Sequoia sempervirens (assembly GCA_007258455.2). Taxonomy (NCBI): domain Eukaryota; kingdom Viridiplantae; phylum Streptophyta; class Pinopsida; order Cupressales; family Cupressaceae; genus Sequoia; species Sequoia sempervirens. The sequence continues at coordinate 8,039 of VDFB02325285.1, read as the reverse complement.
GTGAGAGATTGCATTTGTACATGGGTACTAACATGGCTTCATAGTCAAGACCCATCTTTGCATCATTTGTATTGGTTTGTTCCTTCCTAAGTTGCACTTAAGGGGGGGTGTTGGTGTCAATTAGGTGTTTTACCTAGCTATTTCACCTACTAGGTCAATTCACATGTTAAGTTTACTTAGGTCCTAAGAATCTTTCTAGAAGTATTATTTGGCCCATTAGATCTTATCTTATATTATGTCATTTAAAATTCTTGTGTATTAGATCATTTAATATTTTTGTATATTAGATCATTTAATATTTTTCATCTTATGAAATAGGATTAAGATACTTGTCATGATCTTGTCTAATCATGTGTCTCACCTTGGCTATATAACCATGGGATTCTCATTTGGGAATCAATCAATTGTAATCTATTATTTGCACCCTTTGATAAATACCATTATTCTCTCATAGTTGATTTCTATTATACTTTCATAAAAGTTCCTAGATCTTGAGTGGCTACAATCTTGAGCCAAATCTTGCATGGTCTAGAGTACTCTATACCAAGTCTTACAAAAGAAAGGTTAGAGAATTAGAGTGACAAGGAGTGTGATGTAGAACTTGCAACTATAAGAGTGAAGAGTGTGAAGATTCCATGTTGTTATTCTATACTTGAGTGTATCCCTTGCAATATGTCTCGAAGTGTTGTTTCTATGATTAATGATATATGTGTGTGTGGAAGCCTTGAGTGGTGATTATTCATTTGTGTAATCTTGTTGTAATCAAGTGACTATGACCTAACAAGGTCCTTTGTGGTAGATTGTAATGTGTTTGAGGATTCAATAGTATGCTACGAGATATTTTGGAGGTTAGATTTTTCCCTCATTGAGGGTTTTCCTAGGATATATCTTGTGTCATTTTGTTGTGGTTCTTCTATTTATGTGTGTGTCTATTTGTGCCAATTGTGGAGTTGGACCATCCTACTATGAAGGGACCAAATATATTTATATTGATAGCATTAGCTCCATATAGATTATTCAAAATCTAGTAAATAATCAATGCACAATGTGTAGTAATATTCACATGCACTATGTCAAGCACTTATTTCAATAGGGAAATGTTGACTTCTTGTATGTTACATAAGAGTTGTAGTTCGATTGTATCTTCACTAAAGATAATTTCGAGAATACATTCCCCATTATCAAGATCACTTAAATCTTTAAGAGTCTCTTGCAAGGGAGGATGATCAACAATATTCCTTGTGGATTGCCAATCAACCTTGGGGAGGGAAAGTTGGAATATGTATAATCTTGACTTTCAATTTTCATACTGTGTAGCTAGCCTCAATGTCACTTATACTAATACTTAATATCAAGTTATTTTAGTCATATATCATTCACTTGAATATGTGTCTGTGTGTACATGCATACTCACCTCACTACTCTTCATCTTATTCATATGTATTATAATATAATTTGACCCTTTTGTAGAAGTTTGATTATTAAACTCTAGATCATCATTAACATTGAACTTACAACTCTACTAAAATAAATATTTAAATGCAAACCTTCCACTAGAGAATCAAACCCAATAGATGATGAAGATCTCAAACTTGTAAATACTTTAGATATTAATTGACCTACCTTTTTACTTTAAATTTATGATTGTGACTCTAATTACTAATAATTAAATAAAAACTTCTCTTTAAAATAAGTAACATTGAAAGATAAATCATATAATAACATATACATAAAAATATCATTGAATTACTTTTTTCTTTATATTTAATATCACATAATAAAGAGACACATATATCAGCATCTTTAATGATGTGAACCACAAACCCTTAATTCAAATGTGCTTAATGTTGTGACGCACCTTCCACAAACCCATAAATTAAAGATGCTAAATGTTGTGACTGATGTGACACCATTTTTAATGATGGGAACCACAAACCCTTAAATTAAATGTGTTAAATGTTGTGGCTGATGTAACACCATCTTTAATGATGAGAACCACAAACCCTAAAATTAGATGTGCTAACGATTGTCTGTTTTGTATTTCTATGTTTTTCATTTAATTTAATTATCTTTTTTCAATTAAAAAAAGCGGGGTTGTAAGTGATGTAACACCCATTAAAACCACATACCTTCAAATTAAAGGAGCTAAGCAAAAATAAGTGGTACAAACCTTTGAGGGCTCTTTCAATCCATTAGCATCTAAACTGTTTGTGGGGTTGTCTGTATCTTGAACAATTACTTGTTGGCAAATAATAGTTTAGATAGAGCTTAATTAGTGGACTGAGCATTGTTACTGTCAATATGCATGTCAGTACTTCTTTGACCTGGGTTTGTATAACTGTGTTCTGGTGTGATTTCTATCTTGTTTGTTTATTATCTGTAACGTTCATCTTATTCCAATATTATAGTATATAATCTTCAGCTTAAAGAAAAAGATGTTTATTTAAGAAAAAACAGAGACCACTTCATACATATCTCCTGCAAGAACAGGTTCAAATACACACCAAAATAGTTTATTAACAGCTTTGCCTGAGATGGATACTTCTAACTTTAAAAAAAACTGATCTCTTTGAGCTTCATCTTGGTACACAAAAAACACATAAGCTAATATGGCTTTTCACCTACAACATTCCCTGGGGGAGAATAATGACAGATGATAAAGGTAGTATCTTTGTTATCACAGGTAACCAAAGCACAGCCCAACTCACTGGAATTCTTCCACACAAGTTGAGTATAAACTCCACACTGGTGATCTGGCTGGCAAGAGTTGTTGTTGTAGTCATAAAACTTTTTCTCATCAATCCAATTCTGGACACCATCAGAAGGAGTCAAAGGTCCACCTTTACCCCAAAACAGATTTTCACCATACTTTGTGGATCCAGAGTGCTTCATCTCGCAGTGGTCATGATCCCTCTGATACCTTGCAAAAAGACTGGCTGAAGCAGCTATGCTGTTGTTCCACCGAAGTAGAGGCACACCCACCAGAGCTCGCTCTTTGTTATGAGCATTCAGAAATTCTTCACTGGTATTTTTCTGTGCACTTATTGTGCACAAACCCATTAATACCACCACAAAAAAGCTTGCAAACCTAAGGATACCCATTATCTTTCAATGGGAGAGAGTGACTTCTTTAGGTCTGCCTCTGAGAATAAATACCGCTTAGGCCAGATGACTGACAGTTTTCAAGCATTTTGTTTTGGGATTCCAAATGGACTCCAGTTGTGCAATTAAATTGAAATCAGTGGCTCCCATTAAAAATTAAGGGCGCCTGTCTCAAGATCTGAACGTTTACGTCACGTCAATAAATTGAATCGTTTCTTCATTCAGAACGGTATGACTACCATATCATTTAGGGACAATTTAGTCAGAGATTTTTCTGTGTACCTTAGCTTGCAGACAAAACTAAACAAAAACGAGGTAAAATTCAGAAAGATAATGTAATTTAGTAAAATTCAGAAAGATAATGTAATTTAAGGACTTGTTGCACTGGGTAGTGAATCAATGATAGTGGGTATTGAACGAATGTAAGTTATAGCGTGTAGTTTTTGGTTTTGATTGTGGATTTTATTGATGTTTCTTATCAAATTTTATGATTTATCATTATAAAAAGAGCAATATACGAGAGTAGAAATGAGTAGTTTGTGGGATATGAGAATTGAATTGTAAGTTTTTTCATGATATTTACGAGATTAAGTAGTTTATGGGATGTGAGTGTAATTGTACAGAAATTAACAAAAGTATCAATTATCACACTAGACTGTCTTATTTCTTTGTTGATCATAGTTTTCTTACAATGAATTTGATCAAGTAATCTGTTGTCTTTTTCTTCCATTGGTTTTTGGACAAAATTGTTAAAAACTACTTTTATACTATTAACATAATTGATTTGAATGTTCTTGTAAGATACATTTTGTAATATAATGACATTCTATTTCTGCTGTTTTTGATACATAGAAGCAACAAATCATGTCAACACACTTCTCTTTAAATATTTTCCACCTTGATATTTTTTTTTGTTGCGCCAGAGGTATCCCCGCGACCCAGCCCAGCGCCCAACCAGCCTTGTATTGGTCTTACTTTTTGCCAAGTTGGGGTCAAGGAGGGGCGAGCTGAGGCGAGATTAATCTTCTGGGTATGCACGCAATCACCCGCAAACCACATGCATCGAGTAAGCCAGAACCTATGGGGAGCAAAACCCACGGCCCAAGCCAACTCCGCTACCCGTGCGGGTTTTCCACCTCGATATTTTACTCTAAGATGATGTGAACTAATACTTAACTGATCATGTGAACTATTTCTTAATAGTGCAAAAGATAAAAGTGAAGTAAAAAGGGTCAAATAACTGGTTGAGAGAGGCGCAGGTGTAGGTAAACGTCAAAGTACGCCGAGCCCGTGATGAGATTTCTCCGTGCAAAGTTGCTGAAGACTTTTTCAGGTTTATCTGAATTAGTCGGTGACAGGTCATTACTTTATCTTTATTATTGGAGCTTTCTGAATACGGATTTCGAGAAGTCTGTCCACTTGTTAAAGGATATGTATGAATTTAAATACAGACTATATAGTACTCAAAACCACTGAATTTTACGAGGAAAGTGGGTCGAAATTCAACAGTTTGGATGACTTCTTTTTTGAAACTTTTCTCGTCTTTCTTGATAATGACTACCTTCCTCTCCTTACTATAGTTTTTGTTGTATAGTTCGAGATTTTTATTTTTTAAAGGTTTTAGCATTGACTTTTTTTAAGGGTGTAAATTTTTTCATCTTATATTTGATATTTATATATTTCTTATACAGTATTAGGGGAGAGCGGTTCATAATAGGATATAGATCAATAGTAGGGATAGAAGTAGTCTTCAATGGACCCCCACAATGGAGCACTTTCATATCCACTTGCAAAACACTTTTTTCCATAAAGTACATAATCTGACAAATCATGTGATGCCACATCAGCAAAACATATTCACATGACTTAGTGTCCTACTATTGGATCGTATGTGGTTTTTGGGCTTTTTTGGATACCTCAACAAAAAGCATGCTGATGTGGCATCATATTTGATGATGTGACCCTAAAAATATTTTTTTAAGCAGATGAGTTGGCAAATAAACTTTTTACAAAATTGAGACTTTTTTGAAATCATATGTTATGAAATTCAAAATCCCAGAGGTAGGGTGCCCTACTGTAGGACCCTCTACCCTATTCATCATAAAAATATTGTTTCATAATTTAGGGTCTTTTATGTGTTTCTAAGTATCATCTTTCATTTATTACTTCTATAATGTAAGTGTGTGCATCAATTTTGTGTCTATTTGAATAATTTAAATAAGTAAATTGGACAACACAAAGAAACAAACAAACATTCAATTTAATTTAAGAGAATTTATATAAACATAAAATTTAGCATAAGAACTCTATGTTAGACGTCCTATTGCACTCGAAAGTGGATTTGCCCAAGCGATTTAAGTTTGATATGTGTGCTCATGATTTTGACAACATAACATTGCATTCAAAAAGTGAACGATAATGGCTTTGGTTTGGGGCTGATTTATAAATTTTAGGACAATGGATAGATGGCTAGGAAGAGTTTAAGAGATCGATGGACAATATTGCTTGAGACATTTCAAGCAAGGAGGGGATGACAAGTGGCATGTGGTGATTGGATGAGATGGAGGAAGAGGGGTTGATGGGAGAATCAATGGTGGAGATTCTCCTTGGGAAGGTTGAATGGATGAGATGGAAATAGTACTTTGGAGTACCCAAGAGGGATGGGAAAGTCCTTTGACTCATGTGACATGTACAAAGGTGTTGCCTAGTGTACAAAAGACCATGACTCTATACATGTGGGGATTTGCATGAATTAAGGGGATAATGGATTAGCCCACTTAATAAAAAGTAAAGGAAAATAGTGATTATAATTAAATAAAATATTTATTTAATTTTTGGGAAAATGATGGGGGATTTAGGTAGATAAATAATTGGATTTATTTACCTAAGGTGGACTATAGAAGGAAGGCGATTTAATGATTTAGGCTAAAAAATGGGTACGAGTGAATAGTGAATGAATAGAAATTTTATTAATTAAATAATAAAATATTATTTAATTAATAAGAAGATAAGAATGAGATAATTAATTAAGTAATAATGTTTACATTCAATCAATTATAAAATAAATGGTTGAGTAATGATAATATGTCAATTTTAGGTTCCTATTGTAAGAGTAAGATTTTTTAATAAAAGTATAATATGAGTGTTGCACATATAAATATTTTTAAGTGAAAGGATATAAGAATAAAAGAAGATATATAAGAAATTTTGGATTTAGTCTTTAACTTTTGGGAAGACAACTTTTTAAAAGCAATAATATATGTTGTGATTTAAATTCATCTTAAATATTTTAATGTTTAATTTTAATTATAAAATTTGTTTGATAAAAAGATCTATATTATTTATAAAAATGTATTATAGACTAATTATAAATTTAATTTTATACTGTATTGATTAAATATAACATATTATTAAAATTAATATATATTTGATATAAATCATATAACAAATATAATAATTTGAAATGAGCTACTCATGAATTGGGCATGATTTGAGTTGGTCTTTATTTAGGTGTGGTTTCTCTATATGGAATGAAGGACCTTCCATGGTAGGAAAGGTAGACAATGATGCCCTTCCAAGTGGGTCCTCACTTGTGTCGAAAGGAGGGTTAGTCTATAATTTTTTTTTTTTAAATATAAAAGCTCTAGGTGGGAAATCCTAGGGAGGAATTTTCAAACAATTTCCCCCAAAGTCACATAAAAGAATCTCAATGTACGAGTTGGAGGAGATATTGGCAATCAAAATAATGGATCTTATGATTAATACCTGGTCATTCAAAACATGGATCATGTGCTAGTTGAACATTTTTTGGTGAAAGGCCCTGATGACACCTTCAAATTTTACAAATTTGAAGTGCCTATCTCCTTTCAATGTGTCGACAGAGGTTAGGTTGGCATATTGCTAAATCTACCTTGGAGCCCATCTTTGCCGATTAAAATTTTGCAACTCAGAGGCCATCTTGCAAATTATCCATATGGTAGAAAGTTTCTTGCTATATATGGTAGTATGCTTGCTTAGTTTCATGTTTCTAGGATGAGTTTTGATGGGCTATTTAATGCTTTTCTGACTATGACCAGACTAAACTTGGTGTTCCAAAAATTTGCAAATTTCACAATTATGAAGGCAACCCATTTCTTGTTTTGGTCTAAAACATCTTTAGTTCCATTTTTCATAAAAAATAGAGTCCATATGACATATTATTTTAATGTGTTTCAGTTGTGGCAAACACCTTCGATGAGGCCATTTACAAAGGAGGTACCTAAATTTTTATTGTTGGGCAAACTATGATTGAAAATCCATGTTTTATTTAATTTATTAGGCTCGCTCACAAAAAATCATGGCTCCAAGGGTTCCTATTTGTGAGCAATGTATTTTCACCATTTTGCTAGGAAGAAAATTTGATTTTTCCTCTTTGCAACTTCCAAATTTTGCAAGATTTAAGGAATTTTTAATGTTTTAAATGTTGTGGGGGCATTTAAAGAGCCTTTTTTCTATGTTTTGTGATGAAGTTAAGGTTGAAAATTTTCACCCATAGCCTTTGTCCGCTAGCTTGCTGAAGTTTTGGAGAGATTTTCTGAGGGGCACGAGCGGGGAAGCCACTTTTTGGCATTTTTGAGGCTTCCCAAAGCTTGTATATAGATTAAATATGTTTCCTATCCCTATTTGAATGCTTGGGGAAGGTTTTAGAGCATTAAAATCAAAGGAATTTGTTGATTTGAGCCTCTAAAAATGGCTTGCAACTTTTATCATGCCCCTACAATATTTTGCATGTTGTTTGAAGCATTTTTAAATGCTCATAAACAAGGAAAACAACCTGCCACTCCTTCCAACGCCTAAAAATCAAATAAATTGCTTTGCATCATTGAGAATAATTTGAAAAGCTCCTCTCATTTGCAAAATATGAAGGGCAATCACGTTTTTAGCATTTGGGGCAAAAT
>VDFB02325284.1:0-32087 GCA_007258455.2 Sequoia sempervirens | reverse complement strand
ATCCCATTTACCAACATATCCAAGTTCTTGATTGTTGCATGCATAATCAGAGTTTCCCTCAATGCACTCAGTGCAAAAACAAGAGTAATCCCTTATGTCTAATATCCATCTATGGCGATTATCTGAACTCCTAACACAATGCAAAGATCTTGTTTTTTCTACCCTCTTGCATCCATGCATCGATCTTCTATCCACACATAGATACATATGTACAACAAAAAAATTAGGTGAACAAATATGTATATATATTTTAAATTTAAATAAATTCAAATTTTTGATTTAATGTAATTTATACATACCCAATATCTCCCAAAACACTCTATGTTGAATGTGTCGGTTTGTTCTTGAAGATGTGCTGATCACATTTGATGCAAAGTGTTTCTTGCACCATTCAAAAACATCATGTGCATTGTCTAGATGATCTTCTGGATAACTCATTTGATGCTTTCTTAAAGCTTGTTTGATGAAAGCTCTTGCTCCATCATGCTCAACCTTTCCATGCCCACTCTCAAAAAAACTCCAAACATGTGGTATTTTGTAGATTTTATGATATCTACAAAGTGCATAGGCCATGGAGATTTGAATTGTATCACACATCCATCTAACCATACAAAATGATTTTCAAATTTTACACCCCCGCTTCTCAAATTCTCAAAAAATATTGTAAAGCAATGTTGGACAAAAAGTGTGTCATGCTCTTTATCATCACTAATATAAAAGTGATATTCTTTCTTAATGGCTCGTTCTTCATCTGTACTCTCAACACCATCCAATTTTGATTATGCATGTCGATAACACACATGAACTATAATAGTGATCTATTTTGAAAAGTAATACTCTGATTGAATCTCCTTTTGATGTACAAAGGAGTAATTTTTTGCAAAGTCAACTATTGATAGAACTGCTCCATGTGGGAAAGTATCTCTCAATGTTTGGAATTGTTGTGCTTGCCACTTAGCAAAAAATGAATGATGTATGTATGGTCGTATCAAATTTTGAAAATCTTCTATAAATTTTCCAATGGGAATTTCCTCTTCTACATAGATCAACCTTGTGGATTCTTTCCCAAAATTTGTTTGCAACTTTACATACTTGTACCTGTGTCAGTAAAATATGTGAATAACTAATAAACCACACTTGATCAATGAAACATTACATCAAAGAGAATCTAAATAACAATCTATGAGAAATTGAAACAAATAAACTCTCTAAAAATAGTACTTACCTCTTGCAATTTATTGTCTTTGTTAGGTCAGTATCCTTAATTCTTGAAGGAAATTTAGCCAAATTTTCACGTCTCACAAATTCCTTTTATGTAGTTTATTTGAGGCCCATTTTCATGATCACATAATATAGACTTTTATGAACAAATCCTTGCCTCTGCTTAGGAGGTGCATTTTGAAACCTACATCCTTTTCTTCTCTCATCTTTTGAAACACCCTCGATAGTAGAGATCAAATTCAATATGATAACTAATAACAAAGTTTCCAAAACTTGTTTATCTTCACATAGCATGGCTTTAACCTTTGAAAACATTGTTTGCCTAATCTTTGAGCATGGAGGATATGCATTACAAAAGTTCATATACATCTCAAATTGTGTTATGTCTAGCCAATGTTTGATATGATTTTCATAAATACTAGGTCCAATCCTGTGTCTCATAACATCTCTAGTATTTGATGATGAACGAGTCTGATCATGCTAAAAACCTGAGACCAAGTTCCTAACAACATCTTCAATCCTGTCAGAATAGGGAGCTCTACACATAATATCCCAATTTCCTTCTAAACTCTCATCCAAAAACTTTCTCTTTTTCTCACATTTTATCAATGTGGTTCTACTATAACCAATTTTAGTTGAAAGTGCAGACATTTTTCTTTTTCTTGTTATATCTTGATGTACAATAGATGTCAACATCGCCCTTCTTGTAGTGGCCTTATCCACTGATCGAGATCCTTTCCCAATGGAATCTAAACCCTTTTTAACATTTTGAACAATATCCTTTTGTAATCCCATGTGTTTCTTCTTATTTGATGCTAAATGAGCACCCAACAATTGTAATGACTCTTTGAGCTCATCACGAAGAAGTAAACATGATGACAATTGGGTTTTTTCAAGTGTATCAAGATGATTGAAATGATGATTGATCATTCCATTTACAGATTTAGTCATTGACCTCTTTCTCTTATTATAAGGCTGGTTGGCATAATATTTCAGTTTCTCTATATCCATTTCAAGTAAATGATCTAAATTTCTATGAGAAATTTGTTTCCCCACCTTCTCAGCTAGTTTTATATGCTCATCCATACTAGTAGGAGGAAGTGATCCTGACCACTCTCCAACATGCATTGTTTGAACTTGTACCTCCTCCCTATCTTCAAGAACCATGCATTATTAAGCGGATTCATTTCATCCAATGTCTAGATTTGGCTTGAATTGAGCATGAAAACTTCCTGCTTGTTGAGCCCTTCCTACACATGTGTCACAAAATATTTTGCAAACAAAAGTGAGAGATGATGCTATATAAGTGAAGTTTATGTATGCAAGCAAACAAACTGATAAAACATGATGCTATAAGTGAGAGAAGTTTGTGCTATTTTTATATGCTCATCCATACCGGTAGAAGGAAGTGATCTTGACCCCTCTCCAACAAGCATTGTTTGAACTTGGGTCTCCTCCCTAACTTCAAGGTCCATGTGTTTTTCAACGGGTTCATTTGATCCAATATCTAGATTTGGCTCGACTCCAGCTTGAGGAATCCCTAGAGAATAAAACATAAAAATAATTTGAGAACATTGAAGTGATGAAAATAAAAGACCAAAGACACAAAACACAAATATTGAAACAAAAAGAATTGGCTTAAGGAATTGGAGTCAAGGATCATATTCACATTGCAACTTGCATGACCAAGATGACTTGAGGACATTTAAAAGTATTTATAGTCATTCAAGTGCAATGACATGTTTAGAACCTTCAAACAAATGTGTGTTAAGACATAATTTAAAGAATAATCTATCATATATAACTATTATTCCTTGGCACCATATAGCTTGAGTTTTGATGTATACATGTGTTAGTCTCTAGAAAACCTGGCATTGCATTTCCTTTAAGTATAATTTGAGTTCTAATTTTCAAATAATTCTAGAGCTTAGAATTGGGCATTTATTAAAATATTTAAAAAATGTTTTTAAGGAACTATTGATCATTAGATTAAATTCAATGAGAGTTGAGAAAAATATTAAGCTAATTAGATGTTGCAATGTAGATTGGATAGGGGATATAGATCACCAAATATCAACATTAGAATGCTACTTCATTGTACATGAAGGTGTAGTATCATTAATAATTACGAAAAAATAATGGTTTCTTTCAAAGTGCAAAGTTAGAATATATAGGAATTTGCAAATCCATAAAATAATTAATGTGGTTGAAAATATTATGAAAATCAAAGTGGCATTGTGAGGGACACAAAATTTAAGGTTTCATTAGAGAACTAAGCATGTATTGAAGTACACTATAATTTTCTTCATGAACAAAGTAAAGAGAAAATTGTGTAGATGCAATACTCAATAATGATAATGTGATGACAAAAACATTAAACAAAGGTATTGGTAAAAGATAAGTGTAAGGTTTGTAGGGAAGGATTTAATCTACAATATTTTAGTTTAAGAGTACATTTTAAGTTGGGGTATATTGTAAGTTGAAAAATGGTATGTACATTAAACATTTCTAATTTTAATAAGAAAGCCAATGCAAAATGTATGCACATACAAATTTATGTTTAGGTGTACTAACCAAATTATTGGGTGGAGTAATGCACAAATTATGGATTCCATCCCATCAAATGAATACTCATGTTTTTTTCAAAGTAAAAGTCCTAAACACACACTTGAGAGTGAGAGAGAGAAGAAACAAGCATGTACCTTGTTTCTTTCTATGATAATTTTCCAAGTTTTGTTCATGCCTCTTATGTTCTTCTTTTGACAATTTTCGTTGAGACACATTTTTTCTTTTTCTTTGTTGTCCCATTTTCTTCTTCAACTTGTAGATGACTCAAAACAAGTCCTCTACCAACTTAGTTAAATTATCCTCCAAATTTTTCCTTGATTGATAAAAATGAAAAGTTGTCGAGCTCCAATATTTGCCTCCTTGATGAATGTGCAAAAACTTCTTCTCCAAAATCTGCGCTCCAAGTGATATAAATGACAATTAATCTTGCAATTTGATATCCATAATAATGAAAAATAAGCTTCTATTTATATGCATATCCACGATGGGAAAAAAATTATTCTAGTGTACATGGAATAACTAGATCCTAGTTTAAATGAATCTTGAGTAGTAAACAAACAAGTTATTTCATTGTGGAGTTTGTTGTTATTTAATTCATAGGTATGCACAACATATCTAGTAATTTTAGAATTTTGTTAAAGTGTCAAAAATGTATATTAGAGGCATAATTTGAATTGAATTTTCTTAATTATATTTGAATTGAATTTCAAGTTAGTTGTCAAAAATGTATAATAGAGGTATAACTTGAATTAAATTTTCTTCATTACATTTGAATCTGAATTTCGCCATTTTGTCAAAATGTATAATAGAGGTATACTTGAATTTTGAATTTTCTTAATTATATTTGAATTGAATTTAAAGTTACTTGTCAAAAAGATTAAATCTTGTTCTCAACTCAATGGTTCATGCTGTTTAAGTCATTTAAAAAAATATATATATTGTGATCAACATGAATGAACTTAATTATAAAGTGGCATTGATTTCCCTAAAATTCTACTAGAAATCAAATGTATATTGAATATAAGGAAATGTAAGTTGTAAGAGATCATAAAATAAGAAAACATGTATGTATATTGAATATTTAAAGCAAATGCATACATATATTATGTGTAAACATGTTTAAACCATAAGCAAACACATGTACATACATGAAAAGGGATTCAATACATATAAACATAACACATATTATAAGCAAAGAGACAAATGTATGTATATATCATATAAGAAAATATATGTACATATCATATAAGCAAAATGTAAATTAAAGATCATCAAATGTCAAATACTAAAGATCAACAAATAAGCAAATGTATGTATATCATATAAGAAAATGTAAGTTAGAGATCATCAAATCTCAAATACTAAAGATCATCATGTATAAGCAAGTGCATGTGGTAAAGATCAAAAATCTAGTGTGCATGGCCTAATATGAATGTCTACTCCTAGTCGAATGGCCATCGAGGTCCTGTTTTGATGGATGTGCTGAGCCCTACAAATAAAATTGTGTACAAGATGTGTTAAATACATATAATTTATATTAAATAAATTTTATGAAAGTTATTTTTAAATGAACTTGTATTTTTAAATATTAATCTAGATCTATGCATATATAAATATTGCATGTACATATACACGTGTGATTATATAAAAATGAAAAACTCACATGTCCACTGGCAGAAAATTCATCCATAGAGTCACATCGATCATGCACACGATCTGGACCAAGGCTAGGAGTGATATGAGGTATGTCCACCTGTAACAATATATATACATATATTTATCAACTTACATGAATATCTAGTTAAAAAAAAAAAAAAGAATTGAAACATGCACATGCACACATACATGAATATCATCATCTAATATCGGCGTGATCCCAATAATAGTGGTTTACAATTCTTTTGGCCAAACTAGACACTCAAAATAATTTTTTAACTAAATCTTCACTTTTGGCACCTATGGTGGTTGCAAACCGCAGGAGGAATTTGAAGATGATGCAAACTAGAGTTTTGTGGAATTTTGTCTATAGATTCTAAATATATTTTTTCAAAATTTTTTGGGAATCAGATTGCACTTCTATCTCCTCAAAACTCAATTTTTTTTCAAAACAACATTTTTAAAAGTGACGCCAATCAGATAGCACAAAATTTTTCTTCCATAGCGATAGTACCCCGAATTATTTCAAATTTAGGATTCATAACTCTGATATCTAGTGCTCACTCTGGTTAGATAGTTTTTATTAAATATTTTTCTTTTAATCAAGTTTCAAAGTCAAACCAATTATAATTCACATAGCTTAATCGTGATAAAGCATAAATTTTTTTGTATGTATCGATATTCAATTTATTTTTGCTGGATCAAGGACATCAATATCTAGTGCACTCATATTTTTCAAATTTTATTTATAATCTGCTATTTTTTCACATGTACAGAACAAAGAGCTTATTTTTTGGTGAAAAACCCACATCTTCACGAAATAAAAATAAATATAATAATTAAATTAAATTTATTTAAAATTATAGTTTTTGGGAAGCTTATAATAAGGAATACATACTTACAAAATAAAATTTTAAATTAATTCATTTGATCCCCCAAAAGGTAAATCAAAAATAGTTTTTTATCAACATTTTGATAGGTGTAAAGGAGACTATGTTATAGGTATGGTTTAAAACTAGCGGGGTTCTATCCAAGGGGGTTTGATTTAAGGTAGTTTGATCAAACCCTTTTCAATTGGAATGCTCTAAATAGAACTTTTTAAGGTTTAAATCATTATATTTTCTAAAAATATGTGATTTCAACAAAAAATAGATCCTTCCAGAAATTGTCCTCTGAAACACTCACCTCCACCATATCCACCAAACGGTCAAGCGACGAATCAACATCTGCATCCATCCAATCTATCCCATGTCATGCTAGAAATGATGAATGTAGAGGACTATGAAGGTGAGATGGCATCGGCGATGATGAACCAGCACCAATCAACATATCAGTAAAACCCATAGTCTGTGCAGTTGCCGAATGAATTGTAGGTGGATCCTGATGCGCACTAGTGCTTGACTGAGAGTGATGGGATCTTGGAACTAAATGACCTCTACATCTCAAATGATCTCTAACATGCTCTATACCGATCCCATTGTCTGATGCAATGTTGGCATATGCCTCCAACAGGTCCTTAGCCAAACAATGCAGAGTCATGCGTGAGATATCTCCTGTAAGTGCATCAAGCTATGTAGGAGTAGGGATACCGACCACTGTAAAAGGATCCATGGTCATCCACTGTGCTAAAAATGGCATGGATTGAGAATATCTAGACATCAAATACTGACCTACACGATCATCAGATATCCTAGTGGTGGCAACCGCAATGTCACCTACATGTCAATTACTTCCTTTTGGGAAGCAATGACAACCTCATCTACTATGGGGGCTAGAGCTGGGGTGAGAGCAGGAGACCTCTCACCAACCAATAACCTAAACACTGGGGGTGGTCTATCTGATCGGCGATAGGTGGGTCTATCAACAATCCTGCCATGCCCCTGACTAGCATATAGTGGAATGTCCAGGTAGTTAACTTTGAGGCCCAAATGGACCTCAGCATACAACTGCTGAACAAAATATAATGGAATCTAGTCATTGTTTGGGTATAGACCATATGATTCAAGAAATCATGGGTAGATCAATGAGGCCATAGCATGATCAACACATCTAGTGACCTGGCATTCCCTAACCTTACACACATTTTGATAAAATGGAAAACAAGTGGCTTTTATCATTTCTTTGGTGACACTATCTTGTATTTGTTTAAGGGGAACGTCACCATGTATTTCTTCCCGCATGCAGGAAAGAATAGCAGTCACTCTATCTAAGGAATTTTCACTAGTCCTCTCAAGTTCATTTTTTAGTTTTTCTAGAATATGCAATATTAACATGCATGGTTCACTATATATCCCTGGGTTTGCACCTTGTGCTAATGAATCTCTCAAATTTTTAATATCATTACTAGTATTTGCAAACAAAGAATCTAGCGCAGGTGGAACATGATCTACATTTTCCATGTTATATATATATACAGTACACCTAAAAGAGGAATGAGACTTTGGTAAATAATATATCTAGATGAAGGGAATACAAATCTAAAATAGTTGTAATAATTCATCTACTCATCAATACTATTTTCATACCATTAACAATTTAAAAAGAATTGGAAGACAACTATAATCTATAACATAGCATCCTTAAATGGTTCAAATTTTAAATGAAACGATGAAAGAAAGAATAAGAATACAAAGATTAGTATAAAATTATTTGAAAATAATTGGGGATAAAAATATTTAATCTAATAGTTGTTAACATAAATTAACTTCAAAATAGGATTATGTAAGTGAAAAAAAAGTTTTATTGCCTTCATTGAACCTAAATTTATCTAGTTAAGATATGTCTAAAATTAAGAATTCATGCTAGAATATCAATATTCCATAAGAATCTCATAAAGAGGATGAATTTAATGGAAGATAATATAAAATCCTCCATATGTGGATAATTTTATCATTACAATATGAGTGAATCATCTCAATTATATAGCCAAGAACATCAAAAAATTATGGATTGGAAAGCAAAATAATCAGACATTTATCATATTTTTATATGTATAAAGTTTGGATACCATCGAACTATTTAAACTTATCGATTGCATAAAGCTATAAATTGAATCGTTAAAGCTAATTTATTAAGAATAAAATCTAATAAATTTTGACTTCATATTGCATACTTGTTATAAATATCTCACTAATCCAACCATACATTTTATATATGTTAAAAAATATATAATTTTTATGCCCATAATTTTTCACTATATCTTGAAGTGGATCTCCTTCAACTAGATCAATTAAAAATTATTTGTAATGTTGGAGGAAAATGGATTTAATATCATTAGAGTTGTCATGGAACTACCTCTCTTGATCAACAATAGATATTATCCACTCTCGAGAATGTAAATATGTTTGAGATAACTAAAAAATAATGTGTATCCCTTATATCCTTTAATCCAATGTAGCCTATCTCTTAATTGAGATCCTCTACCACAATTAAGTTCAAATATTCTAAGTTTTATTTCAACGGAAGAAACCACTCATTGTAGAAAAGTTATTAGTAAGTGCTAAAGCCAAAACAATTTTTTTTTCTATTTGGATCCATTTTTTTTTTCCATTCTAGATCTCTTTCTAGCCATATTATTATTCGTTTGATCATAGTAAGGTAGTGCAATAGATTTAATCGCATCATTCCACAATTGTATCCACTTACCATTTTGATGAGGTCTAGGAACATCAACCAAAGGGATATTAGGGAAGCAAGGTGATCAATTTGATTGAGGTGGGAAGTGTTGAGCTTGAAGGATAGATTATTAGGTATGAGGAATAAGAAGTTTGAAAAGTTTAAAGAATTGGGAGGTGATATGTGAGATAGGTTTAATAGAATCTACTTAAATAAGGGTGTTTTGTGGAGAGGGGACAATGGAAAGAGAAATAACTAAGTTTTAATCTATCAATACAACTAATTTTCCCTTAGTTCACCATCTCTTTAGTTGGTCCAAGTGAACTAGTGATCAGTATAAGAATATTTTTTGTCTAAAATGGGATCTAAACCCCTCATGGTATTTCTAGTTAGGATGTAGGAATTCAATTATTTTTTAGAGAGTTTATGAGAACTAAACCAACTTGTATCTTGGTTTTTTCCACCATATCATATTCACCTCCTTGTAGCCATTTAGTCATAGGGAGGGCATAAAAATCCATTCCCATGTCAAACACTTGTCTTGATTAAGTTTCAAACTAAATGTCTATGTCATAAACATCATAAATTTCACAAGGTCCACTTTGTGAAAATCATGAGGTTGAAGCCATAGTTTCCTATATGAACTTTAGGAAGTATGGATTGAGATGTAAACCAAAATATTTAGAAGTCTCTAAGAATAAATCCTTAGGAAAAGCATTAATATCAAGGTTTTGTTAAAAGGTATCCATACTTAGACCAAAGGGTTTGAAATTTTGAAAACACTTTGTTGATGTTTTTTTTCAATTATTTTGGAATCGAGCAAGTGTTAAACTGACTCTCAAACATTTACAACCTTAGGTTCAGAAGATACTACTTGTTGAATCCCCACTTAGATTTCTCCAAACACTAAGACAATGCAAAAAACTAGAGATTTGGTGACATTGGCTCCCCCTTACATGGAACACACTTCTCGGGACTACCAAATCTCAAATCTTGAAGATCTGAAGATCCTAAGGTTTTTCCTATTTCAACAATGAATAGTAAAATATGGGGTGGCTTCAGAATGACCATTCTTGCACCAACAAACATACATGTTTTTAGCTTCTAAAAAATTGGTTCTTAGTAAGGACTTTCGTTCAAGGTGGCCACACATGCAACAAGATTAGCTCAAGATTATTTCAATCAAGAGGCCTCCTAGTCCCTTCCTAAGAAAGGATTTTGATGCGTCACATAAACACTAGGGGTGACACTTGTTAGTATGATACATTCACACCTGTTTCTTATGACTTTCGTCACAAACACATTTTTATATAGCAATTTGAAAGAGCTTGGATTTAGCTCGTTACCGCTTGGGTCATTCCCACCTTTCAAAGTAGGGTGGCAGGCCCTCTAAAGATATACAAAAGAAGGGAAGTACATTTGTTGTTTGATCTCCTAGATCGCATGAAGCAAGGAGAGAGCATACACAATGCCTTTTCCTCACACTAGCATGGGGTTCCTTTTAAATCCAAATCGAAATATGTGGGTGGTTATACAAAATGCCAAAGAAATGTTTTTGATTCTCAAGATTGTTGAGTGGCGCAAAGAAGAGCATACACATTTAATGATGAAAATGCAAACCACGAGACATGGCAAACACTTGTTAATTAAAAGCATGATAAATGGGTTATAATTGCCCCAAAAGTGTCAAAACACTTGTTACAATTATAATATTTAAAGACAAGAATGCTTCTTCACTTCAAACTTTATTGTCCAACCTGCAAAACCTAGTTAGCCTAATAAAGCGAGAAGTCAGTGATGTATTTGAAAAGAAGAGAAAATAAAAAATTTAAAGCACATGCTGAAAATCACTCACTATTTTTGCTTATTAGAGAAAAGGGTCGCTATTCACGATAGCATCACCATAAATCAAATGAGCCTCACTCTGCAGCATGACAGTGAAGACAATAGCATTGCTATTTGGTGGCATTTCCATTTTTAAATTCTCGATACTTCTAAAAAGCATTAGTGTCATCATTTATTTTAATTAGTGCCAGTGTTTTAATTAGGCATCGTTGTATCTGCTTAAAAAGTGTCGCTATATGGTGACACCTGACAAAGGCATCGTTGAAATCTCCTAGAGCGTCATTGTATCTACAAAAAAAATAAAAATGGACTTTGAGAGAAAATTTTGTTAAATGTGATTGGTTACGCCCTCCTTCTAGCGCCAAAATGTGACCGACGGATTAGTATGGGCTGACTACACTTGATCCATGAGGATATGAAGTATAGTTATGCCACTAAACGTCAATACCAATAGTCTAGATCATTCAAATAAACACTAAACTAGGAATCTATTAAAACTAACATGTTAAACTATGAAAGCTTCAAAACACCTACTCTAATCCATTGAAACTTATCCTGCTAGGGGAGTGGTGTCGCATTGATGTGGAACGACAACCTTTTCCTAGTCCATTGGATAATGAGCTCATTTTAATTAGTTATATTGAAGAAAACTGATGAAACCATTGTGAGATGTGTGATGAAACATGATTTTAAGCTAAATGAACAATGATGCAAGCTATTTTAACAAGATTTATGCTAAAATGAGCAAGATGTGTGAGTGCAAAGCTAATCTAAATGGATTCTAAGCTAAAAAGATTGAAACCCTTATTACCAAATAAGCTACATGAATGCATCTATGTTACCATGGAAGCCATTAATGGAAGATAAGCTAATTAATGAAAGTAATTAAGCTGAAATGATACTAAATATGTGCTAAATATGAGTGTGAGTGTGAGTGTGAGTGATTCTAATAGCATGAGTTTTCTCTAAAAAAGATGGATCCATTTGTCTCCAAATAGTGATCTATTTATAGGAAAGCAAATGAGAAATGAAGGGTTGAGATTAAAAAGGTTAATCAATGGTCAAGGATGAAGGAAAGATGAAACATGGATCATAGATTCTCATCAACACATGAGAATCAATGATCACATGGATCAAGGAAAGAATCAAGGGCTCTCATTCTTTCAAACAAACACATATTTAACTTGCACAAGAAGTCTTGTAACTTAACTTGCACATGAAGTCATGTAAGTATGTTGCAAAAAGGAATATTTCCTTTTTCAAATGAGTGCTCAAAGAGAATATTCTTTGGAATATTCTCATGGGTGAAGAAAATAGATATTTAGCAAATTAAAAAAAAGTTTTAATGTGCAAAAGGGGAAGGAATATTCCTTTTGGAGGAATGTGCAAAGGAGGAATATTCCTTTGGAATATTCCTTTGCAAGTGGGTGAATTATATTTACTTGGTAATTGATAATTAAAACAATGTTAATTATGCAATTTAGGGGAATTTCATGATATCCATTAAATAAAGTGATTTAATGAAAAGGGGGAAAGTGGAATGATATTTAATTAAATAACTTAGGGTTATTTAATTAAATAAGAAGACTGAAGGATTTAAATTAGATAATTTGATTTATTTAATTTAATAGGACAAAGTGTTAGCATGAAAGGGGGTAAATTAACCTGATTAAATTAATTAGGTTAATAGATACAAATGACACAATTAATTAAATAGCTAGGAAAATTTAATCATTTAAGCAAAAAGAGGATGGGTTTCAAAAAAAATTGATGTTAGTATACCTAATTCGAGTGTATGATATCATTCAAGACATTTTTAAGTGTCTACAATTAAATATTATAATTGTAATTTTATATATAGTACAATAGAAAACCAAAAAAACACACTTTCAGTAGTCTGTTACAGAATTCTATCTAGGAGTGAAGGGTACAAATGTTAACTCATAATCTCCAACTTACCATACTTGTGAGTAGCTAGCAATGGCATGCCAACCATAGAAAAATCCTTATGGAAAGCTACCAAATCTTTCTTCTTCTTATATGCCACTAGAATTTTGTCACTCAAATCATACACTTCTTCATGTATGCATGTGGGCTTTAGGGAGACAAATCTTCCTCTACAACTAATGATGGAATGGCCACAAAAATCTCCAAGTTTTCTATTGTATTTGGCAACACGATGCCAACTATCCATTCTTTGATTGCTTTCTTTGGAAAATACTCCTACAATTTTGTGAGGAAGTCCACTACAAATTATTTGTGGGACCTAAATTTCCTTGTGTTATCACACCATCTCAACCCAATAGTGCCTTAATGATGTCCAATGTTGTTGCATTAGCATAACAGAATATCCAATATAATGCCCTAGTAAATTTATCTCTTTCTCATGCCTACATTTATCCCCAAGGCATTCAAAATATGACAACCTATAACAACAAACCGATTGATAGAAGAAGGAAACACCATCTTGTAGATGACAATTCTCAAATTCACCATGAATATTGTAACAATGCCTCCAATCTTTGGTTATAAGGAGTGCTGGGAAATAGCATGTGAGAGGAGATTACCCAACTACCATACTAAATTTCCAGGCTTCAAAAATGTACCACAATATATATAAATCACCCTTCTTATTGAGGTATCAAGTAAAATCAAAGGGTCCAATCCAACCCAAGCATCTGAATGATAATTGATTTTGGCAGTTAGTAGATCTAGTACCATTCTTTTCTTGACCCACAAATCTACAAATTTATTACTCCTAGGAGCAACATGTGAAGAAAATATCATCAAACTGCTTACAAAGCTATAGAGTGTCAATCAAAAGACTGGATAAGTGCAAAAAGATGGGGGGCCAAAAAGCGGACTTAAGTGGTCACTTCTTTTCTGAAATTAGGAAATACTGACCTTGGATGTGAAATTGAGGATAGTTACACTCAAAATTTTGAAATGCAACAAAACAAAGAACGTAGTGCTTCGAGTCTACTTTCTAAACTCCTAATTTATTTTAAAAATGGTTCAGATTAAGGGGTTCAAAAGAGTGACCCACAAAAATTGGTGTTGTTTTTGTCAAAAAAACATAACATAGCAACTTTTGTGGGAACGTAGCACGATGAACTTTTTTTTAGTATTTTTAAAATCACTTCTGTGAGAAATTAGCTAACAATATGTAGTTAATGCATGGTTTTTCTAATAATTTTTTAATGAATATTTGATTTTTTACTAATTTTCAAAGTGGATACTTCCTGAAAAATATAATTTTGGTCGTGCTACCCCTACAAAATTTGGAAACTAATTGATTTTTAATTTATTTTTTTGTAGAATGGAGTTTAGTTTCTAAAAATGTTATTTATTAAATTTCAATGAACAGTTAATTTATAGCGAAAAAACACCAAGCATTGCTTTTTTCCAAAAAAGAGACACACAAACAAAAGAAATTATAGATCAAAGGCTTAACATTGTCAAAAAGTGAAAAAAATTACATCGTTGGATAGCTAAGAGAGAGCCTAACATTACCCAGGTGTTCAATTTGTTAGACATTGAAACTCGTTTATTGATAAATTATTTTTTATACTTTATGGTTTTTAATGTTTTAAATCAATAATATTTCCCCATAGCATATAACTTGAGCTAGAAATAAGATCAACCCATAATTTCTTAAGAACCCGATGATTAAAATTGATATCTAGTGCACCTTTTTTTGTAATATTTTGTTGCATATTTTAGTTATTATTAAATTTTTTTCTCAAATTAATTATTATTCAGATACGAATTTCTTCAAAAATCATGACTTTCTTTGTATATACTCAAATTTTTAATATTTTGTGTTGAACAAGAATAATATGTAGGGAGAATTTTTTTTTGAATTTTTTGAATTTTTTATACTTTTTGATGGTCAAATGAAGGTCTATATGCTTGGTAAAACATCTATTCACTAGAATATAGAAAATATAGTAAATATTATAAATATTACAAATTATAGTTTTCAAAAAGCTTAATATACAATAAAAAATGTTACAAATTATACTTTTCAAAATAATTTTAAAATACTTTAAAACAATACAAATTATAATTTTTAGAAAACTTACTTTGAGGGTTACATGCATGAAAAAAATGATTTCATGATCAGTTTCTTTGGTTGTGGAAAACATCACCTAAATAAAAAAAAATTCCCAAAAGAAAATGAACATGTAGAATGAGTGCCACATAAGTGCCAATTATGCACCTTCTAATTAAGGACCTTTCAAAAGGTTACCTTCAATTGAAGTTTTCTGAAATAAATATGTTTTATAAAGATAGCATGAATCATACATCAAATCAACATGTTTTAAAAAGACACCTATGACACATATGCCTTATAAAACTTCAGCCAAATGTTATTCACATGGCATGACTAAGACCTTCAAATGAGGATCCTTCTAAAGAACAAAACCTTCATTCAAAGGTATTCCATCTTCTTAACCTTGCAAATCTCCATTTTCAAAATATTTTGGGCACAAATTAGACACATTTATGCTTCCATCCTATCATTACATGTAGAGACTCCTGCTATTGTCAAAGTTGATCTTGTGAAATGCATCCTTTCAAGTTATCTTTAGGATGTGTAACATAATGGATTATTAATGTTATTTGGTCTCAATTTTCTCTTAGAAATTAATCAAGGGTCAAGCATGTTGTGAAACCAATTTAGAGGTTATAACAATAAACTTATCTTAGTGGTCAAATCTAATTTATTACATTGTAATAAATCAATAATTAGCAATATAAAAGTAGCAACAAAGAATTATAACAAACACAAGATCATACACTAAACAAAACAAGGCCTCAATATATGTATAAAAGTTGTTTTGGGTACAAAACCCACCACCAGATAGAGCACAAGCTTGTATTAACCTCATAGACAAGAATAATACGCCTATCTTCTCATTTCAATAGATGTATCCTTCTACCTATAACACAAACTTGCTTCAAATTATAATGTGCAATGAAATGCTTCTTGTCCAACCATGTGCATTAATTTATAGGCATGTCATTATAGGAAATCAAGAAGTGGTTGTACAAAACAATGGGAATAAAACAATAAGCAACTAACTACCTTGAAAAAGAGCCTAATCTTATTTCCATCCATTAGGGAAGTATGCCAAATATCTAACACATGCCAAGCGACCAAGGATTCCTTACCAATGTAACCCCTATCAATTGTCCCTTACAATCAATATTGCCAATTGTTTAGAGGAATGTTCTACTTCACATATGCATCCAACTCCCATATGGGCATCCCATTTGGCCCATTCCATGATCTTTGGAGGTACATACATGAAATATTATTTACAAACATTTAACCTAAACATTTAACCCTAGGTATGTTCTTGCATGCTCATCATGCAATAATATTTCATACTTTTTATATGTTCACATATTTTTCTGCTTACCTCAAATTCCTTGCATCCATAACTTTTTATTGTTTGAAATATTTTCTTTTCATGTTAGCTTCTTATTTAGTTTAGCATACATCTTCATAGTAGTTTGCATGTGCATCAAAGTGGAGGAAAAATGTAATGGTGAAATTGCAAACCCATGCCCCTTCCCCTTATATTTTAGGAAAAATGTATGTATCTTTAGATTTCGAACTTGATGGGGGCATCCTGCTGGAATAAATACTGCCTCACCCTCTGCAATGCAGAAAAAGTCACTTCTAAGAGTCACATTTTCTCAATTCATACACTAATCAGAGAAATGCACATATTTTGGATACTTACAAAATTCTTCCTTCAATTTCCTTTTATGCTCTTCATCCAAGTAAAGTGTCTGATCGTGAATGGGATGAATGACCTGGGGCACCATATTTCAGAGTAAAGATAACATATTAAATTAGACAAGCAAATGGAAAAAAGTAAATTACTAAATTGAATAAATTATTCTCAAGAACAACACAACAAAATCCTAGTTTTTCAAAACTTACAGATTGGACAGGAGCAGCCAGAGTGTGTCTGAATTCCTTTGAATGCTTTTTGAGATAAGCCTCTAATTTGTGTACATCCTCTCTACGAATAATATCCCATAGAGCACCTCCATAACTGAGAGAATTATTACCTTTAACTTGCTTTTCTCTCTCTATTAGATGAACAGATTCATCAACTTCCTTTGAATTTCCATGAAGTTCATTTAAATCTATTTCTCTGTATTTCTTTTGTAATTTCTGTATTTTAGAAACTTGCTCTTTTGAGAACTTAACCTCAACAATATGTGTTAATACATTCACCTGGATACAAATGTGAACAAAACATATAAATATGCCCACAGAGACAATTTCTTATGTAAGTACACTTTTTCTGTACCTAATGCTTCTACAGAAAATGCAGAAACAAGACCACAAAAGGAATAATAAACTAGTAGAAATAAAAGCAGCAGACCGAAAAAAGGCCTGCTTTCATGAGACTTGTAATAAAAAAACAACCCTATTCCAGAAGAGAATTTTGCAAACACACCCCAAGATTACATTTGGGATGGAACAAATGGCTATTATACTTGATTTATCATGCCAATATTGAGATTTGTATTTCATGGGAGTTCAGGAAAACAGGAGAAAAAAATTAAGGGATGTGTGTGATGCAAAAGGACACAAAAGGGTCATTTTCGCTACAATTTACATGTTGTTGACACTTTCCTGATCAATTACCCTTTATGTAAAATCATATTGAAAACACTAAAAACCATAAGAAGCATCACATGACAGTCTTACAATAAAGGTAAGAGCAAGCAGTACAAAATCTCACATCAACCTGACATCAATTGACCAATGTTTACTCATTTTCCAACATTAACATCAGACACTATCTTAAGTTTAACACTCATTTTGTCTATTTTTATCAGTCAATACAAATAATACATTTTAATGCTCATATGTATAAGTAATGACCATCATTGGTAAATATCTCAGTAACGAAGGTATTTAAAAACACTAGAATTTGGAGTCATACATTTCAGGAGTCATAAGCAAGTTAAAAGGTCATGGCATAAATTGACAAGAAGAGAAAAATAAGCCACACTAGGGTATTTTTTTAGTGTTAAATAATGAAAGCTTGTATAAGAACTTGTGAAAAAGGCTTTTTAGAATTAGAAGATTGGCAGGTGAAATACATATGCTCGAAGTGCATTGCCGGGGATTTTCAATTGTTCATTTACACAAGTGTAGCTTATTTTTACATTGATCCTATTCAAAGAATCAAACATAATGTCACTAAGGTATTGGATTTCCAGCAAGTAGAGTTGGAATTGTGCAAATTTAAAAAAAAAACAAAGGCATATGTGGCTTCAGCGCTGATTACATAAGAATAAATAATCTGTGGTCTGAGATGTACAATTATGTTGACAAATGCACCCCAATTTTAGAGACTTAAGTCAAGAAGATAGAACTCTGCATCAAATTTATCATCTACATTTTGCTAGGCTAGAATGGCAAGAACTTACAGTACAAGTGAGAATAGCAACATCAGTCTTTATCAGGTCGACGTTAAGCTTTCCAAAGCCACAACTAAAACAAAATCATAAATAAGTTTTAAGGGTCACAGAATAATTGGGAAGTAGAGAGTAATTGTAAATTGTATTTATTTAGATTTACATAATGAAAGCTTCTGAGACTTGACAGAAAATGGTCTGTTTACACCTAAAAATACAAAATAGCATTAAAACCCTGTCAATTTGCCCTGTGGGAAGAAGACTGGCAGATTAAGAGCTCAGTTGCTAGAAACTGAATGCTTGTATCTAGAATATGAATGGAAAATTAGAAGAGTTATTCAATTTTGTAGCCAACATTTTAATTTAAGCAGTCTATCCTTTGCACTACAAATCATTTCGTTTATTAAGTCTATTCAGTATTATATTTAACATAGAGCATTTTGAACGAGTATTACAAGGGATTTTTAACTGCTCATTTGGGCAAGTGTTTCTTGTTTCTGAATTGACCCTATTCAAACATACTGTGAGGCACTGGGTTCAAAGTCAATAATCATTGACATTTGCAAGGAACATCGATCTGAGGTGTATGCAGCCTCAGTGCCAAATACTTGAGAATAAATAATCCAGGGTCTGAGACCTACAATTATATTGGAAAAGATTTACAACCCAGTTTCAAAGACTCGAGGAAAGTAGATAGAACCCTTCAAATATTTATCATCTACATTTTACTAGAATGGCATGAACATTCAATACAACAACACACAGCATGG
The DNA here is from genome assembly GCA_007258455.2 of Sequoia sempervirens. Lineage (NCBI taxonomy): Eukaryota > Viridiplantae > Streptophyta > Pinopsida > Cupressales > Cupressaceae > Sequoia > Sequoia sempervirens. The sequence continues at coordinate 12,957 of VDFB02325284.1, read as the reverse complement.
TAGTCTTTATCAGCTCAAAATTAAGCTTCCCAAACCATTAACTAAAATAAATGTATGTATATTAGAAAAGAATTTAGCACAGAAGGAATAAATTTGAGAGAGAAGCGGTAAATGGAACAGAATATGTGGATGAAGTATAAGGAACAAAGAAAAATTCTGGAACCGATGATGGTTCAAGTTTGGTTGAAAGGAAATTGTAAAAAATACAAGATGCAGTTGTACCAAAATTCTACAAAGGTTTATAAATATGGTTAAAAATAGAAAAGCATCTAATGCTCGACAACTAGATACACTCAGGAAAAACATATATATACAAAGAAAATAATCTTTTATTGTATGGAAATAATGCAATATGATTCTTGTGGTTTTAAATAGTTATATGTTTTTTTTTTTAGACTGCAGGAATTGGGTAGCACGACCCCTATAAACTGCAGTGCGCCTGATAAACTTTTTAAACCTAAATTGACTGAAGTACACATCTCTTTTTATCTTTGAATAAAAGAGCATCACCAGATACCATACATCATAAATCAATATGTTTGCAAAAGATAGCAAAGGGAACATAGAGAAGCTGAAATTCATTATTTATGGTTGATGCATGTCCAGTTGGAAGCTACATAGGAAAACAGAATTAAACATAAATTAAAAAGAGTACGCATCTCTTTTTATATTGGGATAAAATAACATCACCAAATATCACAGTCCTAAATCAAATTTGATTGCAATAGGTAGCATAGGGAACAGACAGTTAAATCATCACAATTTGATTACAGAATCTCTCATTTTTACGGTAATACAAACAAAGAGGTTTGCAGTTACTATCAAGTCATTGAACAGCAATTATAAAAATGCATATGCATGCGTGGCAGGTCAAGAAAAAACTACTTACCGCATCAGACATGTCACAGTGTAACTTAGTAACAGAGTCCCCTCTACCAAGTTCATACCGGGCACCATAAGCTATATATGTTTTCGGTCCCAGATCAGGTTTCGGGAAGTCTCTAGGAAGTTTTGTAGCAAGATTGAGAATGCCACATTTAGGATGGGTGTACTCCTGGAAAGGTAAAGCACTGATAAATTCAGCACCATGTCGGGGTAGACGCTCCTCAAAGTAATTTGAGGGAGGCCAATCCTTCAGCTTCAACATTTCAGGCCACTGATTCCTGTGCATCCGCCCCTCCAAATAGCCCTTAAAACATTGATGAATGTTTATCTCAACCTAACAAACAATGCACAAAACCAGATAATTTAAACTTGATTCTAAACATGGGAAAGAACGCACCAGAATAATCCACCAATGCATAGAACATTTAAGTAAAGTGATTTCCAAAAGTGAGCTAATCCATACAAAACTTCATGTCCATTTAACAATCACAGTGGTTATTGTGGAGAATTCGATAATATCGTTGATATCTCACATTAGAAAAGAGAAAAATGTAAATGCTAATTTGCCTAAAAGCTGAATTTTATCTTTTACTACTACATACAAAAAATGACCTTGGTAACTTTGTGTAAGAAACAGGAAAGAATATATTTTCCATATCTACTATTATGACGTTTCTAAACTCAACACATCTAAATACAACAAGTTGTATAATACTTCAGCTAATAGACTGGCGTTGTAAATATTAACTCGTGGAAAAGCCAAACACCTTAGTGAACAAGCTCTTTAGTTGTATTACAAACAGGCAAGGAGTAAAAATACTAACCTCACACGGACACCAATCTAGGCAATCAATGGCTTTGACTGTTTTAGTCTCATTCTCAAACTTGCCTGGGGTAGTCTCCCTGAAAGCCCGCCACATAACCATTGGCTCCCAACTTAGACCTGATGTATTTTCCAGAACATTCCGAACAATCACAGGTTCACCCTTTGCCCAATGTTGCTGAAAATGCTGAAGACTCTCTTCCTTTAAATCCTGAGCAGTAGGACAATACAAAAAGTCATTGCTGGCACGCCGTAACTTGCAAGAGCTCTCATTAATGTGCTGAGGATCAGGCTTGGAGCTAAAAGAACATGGATGAGATTTTTTCAACAACTCTGGGAACCCAGAAATGCGAACTTCTTTTGCGTTTCTCAAGAGTTTTGGAATCCAGTTTAAGCCAAAGATGCTCTTTAGGTTCAAGACATTACTTCCACAACCATCACACTCTTTAGGAGGGCATGGAATAGAACCATCCTTATTTGCTTTCCAATCAGGTACGGGCTGATGTAAATTTACAGTGTGACTGTTTGAGGATTGTAAGTGCAGGGTCAAACCCGTTTTTTCTTTTGATGCTTCTGTTTCCATATTCTCTGTACTCACTCCATGAACTGCTGCTGGGATGACTGTGCTTCATCACCTCCAGGCTGGCAGCCTTGTCGTAACTCACAACAACAACTGAGACAAAGATCATAAGAGCAATTTGGGCAGCTTCGATGCAAATCTACTATAGATGTACTGCAGTTGTCACTGTAAGAGAGTAGTTTATTAGATGCAAAACATTGGAACGAGAGTCATTACGTGAAGATGCCTTGTTTCGATTAAAGATGTCAAGCAAAAAAGCACTTTCATATTGAAAACCCAAAGAAAACAGAATGGAAATATATATACCAATATAGATGCTCATCTGAAGAAATTTCTGCACATGGAATATCCAGGCTTTCTGCCGATATGCCTGTTTAAAACTTTGCATAAGAATAACAACCTTCTCACATCAAAATAAAACATAAACTAATATAAAAGTATTAAAAAATACCCTGAATTCTAGCCTCCATCTCCTGTTCCACCTTCTGTTCATCCTTAATTTCAGTTAGTACCGGAATGACCGTGGAAATCAAGTGATGTAGATAATTAATCTTGTCAGCAACTGTCATTTCCTTCGGTTGAACCAACACAGAAAACAAAATAGAAGCACAACTTTTAAAAGTGATATTTACATTTCCAGCGAAACAGAAAAATAGAATGCTAATAAAGGACAAATACAAATGCCAAATATAGATATCTTTAGTGCCAGAGATGTGCAAGCATACTCTGTGATTGCACTTACCTCCAAATGACCTCCTCGGCGTAGGCATTGCCAAAAATAAGTTTCAAATCACCTGGCATTTAATAGAAAATTCTTCCTTGAACTCTTTAAAAAAAAAACAAAATTAAATCTACCGACTGTGCAAAATCACCTTCTAGCGATAAATCAGCTGACGGAAATAGGAATTTGCGGACAGTACGAAGGAATCTTCGACAGTGGCCATAAATGTTTGGGGAAGTGTAGAAACTTTAAAATGGTGGTCGGAGGTGGCGCATGGAGTAAGAGAGGAAGCTGAATCATCGTTTAAACAAACAGCGCTTTCACTGCTATAGTGAGAAACGGAGGCATGGAGAAGAGGGAAAGAAAACTCGTAGCGCAATCCTTGTTGTGCTTTCCTTGTGTGCTTTGTTGTGCAGGAATGCACAACAAAGCACACAAAGCACAACAGTGCGCTACCCTTTCTCCGCTCTGCCCTCAGCTATGCAACTTGTTCATTTAAAGATGATTCAACTTACAATGCCCCATTTTTCCCTGTTCTCACTCCCCTACACATGTGCCCGCAATTCCGCTCGCAAATTCGATCGGCATCGCTAAGTCGATTTTCAATCGATTGAATTAATTTTGTTTCAAAATTCAGAAGAGCCTATAAACAAACTTGAATTAAAACTACAACGAAATGACATGACAGTATATGGGGAGAGGGCCCGGTAGTCGTGCAGGTCTAGTCGTGCATTCAATTGTGATGATATGCAGTCTTACCACATATTTATACTATATATTTTAAATAAACAATCAAATGTAAATAAAGAAAAAACCAAATGTTGATAAAAAATGGACCCATACTTGAACGCATGAGGCCACCGAGAAATGTTATATGGAAAAACCATAAATACATTCACTTGAAGAAGTGAAATAAGTATTTTTGTTTCAAATAAAATATCATAACTCTCCACTATAAGTATATCATTTAAAAAATAAAATGCTCATTTAATAAAATAAGACACTCATTTAAACAAGTATCGTTATCATAGTGAACAAATATTGTTCTTATGTGTACAACAATTGGGGTAGCAATGTACAAGCATTGGATAATTTTATATTAATAGTTTGTCCTATCACAAATATAAAAGGTGAGCACAATAAATAACATGTATTTTCCCATTAAATGTGAAGGATTTTCAAAAAGTTTTAGTGTTCAACTATTGGTCCATTTTTGTTCAATATAAGTTGTATTTTAAATAATTATGTGTTGTTTTTATAACAACAAATAATTTTTTTGTGTTCAACTATTAGTCCATATGTGTTGAATATAAAAGGTAGAGATATCAAAGATTTATGGTTATCAATAAGTATTTGGTCCACTTAGGTTGTATATTAATTTTAATTTAAATAAAAATATCATATTCTACAAGCAACAAATGATATTTTTTTGTTCAACTATTGGGGGTTTCATGATTAAGTTTTGGTCGAACCTATAAAAAGTCAAATTTTAGACACTTCTCAAAAGATCTACCGATGTGGCGAGTTGCATGATGAGTCACGCCTCCAAACCTTAGTTATAGATAAATAAGAGACCAGACTACATTTCAAAAAAAAAAAGAAGGTTCTACGATATTCCAGTCAATTGCTACATGTTGAGAAAGTTAACCTGCGCGACTACTGGGCCCTCTCCCCTATTCTAATCTATCACTATATTTACTTTAGTATTTAATGTAGTACTAAGTAGTATAATTTGTTAGGATAGAATTATGACATATCAATTTAAGAATAAATAGGATAATAATTTGAGATAAATTATCACAATTTGAATTTGGTTCATGAAGATTAAAGTTATTGGGGATAATATTGGCTCTACTGAAGTTGAGTTGGTGTTTTAGATTAAATATTTGTTAAATATTGATGAGGAAACCATTTGTTAGTAAAAAGCCTTAGTAAATTGCTTAGTTGATTTTGAGTTTGATTTTTATAATAAATATTTGTTAAATGTTGACGATTAAATGATTTGTTAGTAGAGTGAATTTCTACATTGATTAGTTGATTTACAAATGTTAAAAAAATAAATATTAGCTGTTATAATTATTTTCCAATATAATTGATAAGACAATTTATTTGGGAAGTTAACAATATATATAAAATAAAATAATTTTAAAACAATTCTAAAGTAAAAGATATCAAAATATAGTAAAGTGTGTGTATTGTCAACCTTTCTCTTATATATTGTATAAGCTAAGACAAGAGTATATGTTGGGTTGTATTTGCATAAACTTCAAGTTTAGAGGTTGTTGGCATTTAGTGTTGTATTTGGATTTGATACACCAAATTATAATATTGCTTAGTATAGTATTTTGAACAACTCTTAAAATTAATTGTAAATGTTGGTGTAAAGTGTAGATTAATATTGGAGAAAAATAATTAATATTTTTTTGAACTATGTGAAGCTTATAATAAGATTCAAAAAAATATCCAATAATTTTTTAGATAAATGATATTTTTGTTGTTTATTAAATAATATGCATATTATATGTTATTAAGATTGCAAAACTAGGATAAGCTAGCTTATCTATCTTATTACATAATCTATATAGGAAACACAGAGATATATCAATTTGTAGGATTCTATTTTGTAATTTTGTCTTATTAATATATTATTACTAGCATATCTATCCTATAACATAGTCTATATAGAAAATGTAGAGAGATATCAATTGTAGAATGAAAAATGACAATAATATTAATATTGTGTGTTTGTAATAATATTTTTATTACTTGCATCATAATTTAATATCATTGAATTATATTATCATCTACAATAAGAGTGCCATTATTATTCATTGTAAGGAAATATACTAAATTGTGTTTGATAGCTTAATCTAAGCTTGTGAGAACATATCAACTTCATTTCATCTATAATCTTGCAATATAATAAAGTGTGTGCATTGTCAACCTTATATATTGTGTAAGCTAGGACAACAAGTATGTGTTGGGTTGTATTTGCAAAAACTTCATGTTTAGAGGTTGTGGGCATTTAGTGTTGCATTTTTTATCAATTTGATTTGATACACCAAATTTGATTTTAATCTTTATAATTAATATAGATTAGTGCCTATTCATAAATTTTTTTGATTTGATACACCAAATTATAATAAAAAATTGCTTAGTATAGTATTTTGAACGACTCTTAAAATTAATTGTAAGTGTTGGTGTAAAGTGTAGATTAATATTCGACAAAAATAATTAATATTTTTTTAACAATGTGAAGCTTATAATAAGATTCAAAAAAATATCCAATAATTTTTTAAATAAATGATATTTTTGTTATTTATTAAATAATATGCATAAGTTATCTTTATTAAGATTGCAAAACTAAGATAAACTAGCTTATCTATCTTATTACATAATCTATATAGGAAACACCGAGAGATATCAATTTGCAGGATTCTATTTTGTAATTTTGTCTTATTAATATATTATCATTAAGTGCATGAATAATTGATCTCCTTATATTTATTTTTATGTGTTTTTCAAAATATTTGTAAATTGACTTGAACAATCGTCAACATACATAATTCAATTACATGTGTCTTTTAGCCTTTACTTATTATGCTTTGGCAATAAAATGATTAATTATTCATAAATAATACTAATTGAATGCTAATGTCAAAAATGTTAAGTATAATCTATTAATTAGGCTAATTTTTCATTATAATTAATTATAATAATAAGTTAACCCTAATTCTAACTATAATAGTTAATAATTGATTATTATGTTAATAAAATAACTTTAAAGTATATATCACCTAACCCTAATTGTAAGTTAAGTTTATTATTAACTTTTTATTATTATATTAAGTTATAATTATTAATATATATTAATATATTATAAAAAAATTATAAGGGAAAACAACTTCTTAATATAAGATTATACTATTCTTATATGATTGTTATCCTAATTGAAGGCTAACTCTCATTGAACTTCTTCTTGGGAAAACCCTAATTATAAGTTAAGTTTAATTATTATATTAAGTTATAATTATTAATATATTATAAAAAAATTATAAGGGATAAAAAATCTTAATATAAGGGTAAGTGCACCAAGATGGTTCCCAAAAAGGGGGCTTAAGTGGCCACTTTTTTTTTTTTGAAATCAAGAAATACCGACTTTAGATGTGAAATTGAGGATAGTTACACTCAAGATTTTGAGATGGAACAAAAAAAAGGATTGAAGTGCTCCGAGTCTACTTTCTAAACTACTAATTTATTTTGAAAATTGTTGAGATTAAGGGGTTCAAAAGAGGGATGTACAAAAATTGGTGTTGTTTTTGTCAGAAAAACATAACATAACAACTCTTGTATGACCCTAGCACGGTGAACTTTTTGTAGTATTTTTAAAATCTCTATGGTCAGAAGTTAGCTAATAGTATCTATTTGATGTACAATTTTTCTAATAAATTTTTATTAAATATTTGATTTTTTACTAATTTTCTAAGTGGACACTTCCTAAAAAGCAAAATTTTGGTCGTGCTCCGCCTACAAATTTTAGAAAGTAATTGATTTTTTATTTTTTTTTATAAATTTGTAGAATGGAGTCTAGTTTCTAAAAATGTAATTTATTTGAAATTTTGATAAACGGTTAATTTATAACCAAAAAAAACACCAAACATTGCTTTTTGGCAAAAAAAAGACATACAAACAAAATAAATTATGGCTGAAAGGCTTAACATTGTCAGAAAGTGAAAAAATTACATCGTTGGATAGCAAAGAGAGAACCTAACATTACCCATGTGTTTGATTTTGTCGATATTGAACCAGATGCAATCTTGATGGTGAGCACGAACCCGATTATGTGAAAAATTGTAGAATTTGCAAAAACACGTCTCTGGTCATTGGGAATGTCCTCTAAGCCAATGGGTTGGTATTCTAAGGAAAATACCAATGTTAAGGCTAATGGAATCCCAAAGAAAAATATAACGCGAGCGTGTTAAAACACACTCGCGTTATGTCTTATTTTTGACATTTTTTTGCTTCTCTGGGGTACATGTCAAGCAAGAGATAACACAAGTGTGTTGTAACACGCTTGTGTTATGTATTCCTTTATGTTAAATGCCACTCTATTGAATGTTTGTTGATATATTTGTATGTTTTTATGTACATGTATGCTGGTGTGTCATGTATGTATGTATGTATGTATGTATGTATGCTTGTATGTATTAGTGCATGTATATTGTATGTATGCCTATATGTATGTAAGATTGTATCTAGACATGTATGTATGTATGCTTGTATGGATGTAGGATTGTATGTACATATGTATTATGCTTGTATGTATTTATGTATGCCTTTAGAGGGAGGGAGAATTTTAAGAGAGAGAGAGAGAGAGTTGTCTAGGTAGGGTGGGATGGGGAGAGGGAGAGAGAGAAATGGAGAGAGGGAGAGGGGGTGGAAGTGAGAGTTTAAGAGAGAGGGAGTGGGAGAGAAGGGGTTGGAGTGAGGGGGACTTAGCTGGGTAGGGTGAGAGGGAGAGAATTTAGAGATAGGTAGGGAGAGGGAGTGCAAGAGAGAGGGAGTGGGAGAGAGGGAGTGTGAGTGAGAGACTTGAGAGAGGGAGAGAAAGAGGGGGTGGAGTGAGAGGGACTTATCTAGGTAGGGTGGGAGGGATAAATAGAGAGAGAGAGAGAGTTACCTAGGTAGGTTGCCAGAGGGAGTGACATGAGAGAGAGGGGGTGGGAGGGAGAGACCTGAGAGAGAGGGAGAGAGAGAGAGAGTCTGGAGAGCGGGAGAGGGGGTGGAAGTACAAATTTAAGAGGGAGGGAGCAGGAGATAAGGGGTTGGAGTGAGAGGGACTTAGCTAGGTAGGGTGGGAGGGATAGAGGGAGAGAGAGAATTGAGAGAGAGGGAGAGAGAGAGATGATGAGAAAGAGAGAGTTATGTAGGTAGGGTGCCAAAGGGAGAGACTTGAGAGTGTGAGGGGGGTGAGAGGGAGAGACTTGAGAGATAGGTAGTGAGAAAGTCTAAATTTAATAGGGGGAGTGATTTGGGAGTTATTTCAGTCATATATGGAAGCCATTGGAAGGTTAGTTTGCTGGTAACAGCCTATGCTTGGTCTAAATTCAAGCTCTCAGCTTGGGCGCAACATTTGTGAAGACTAGGAGATTAAACTTGGCAAAGATTAGAATATTTTGGTGGCCATTTTAAATAGATTACAATCTGATGTGAAGAATAGGGGCGGCTCTTTGAGAGACTCAATTTCAAGTGAGGAGGCTTTCAAAAATTCAAATAAATTCAGGGAGGCTTTATTGGGATACAAGGAAGCTGGGCGCTCAAGTGTTGGAATCAGAACCTTTAGCGTCAAGAAGAATTGAGCTTTTACCAAGTGGTTGCTTGCACACCCAAGTTTCTCTTATTAATCTATATACATTGTATTAATTTTAGTCTTAGGGCTTAGTCATAGTTAAATCATTGTAAAGAGGCATAAATTGCATTGTCTTAGTGGTTAGTATGCTGATAGAAATAATGTAATTAGACTGCAATAATTTTTGAGAACTCATGGTGTATGAATGTAAGCCAAGAGACTTGGCATTCAAATTGTTACCATTGAAAAGGAGATTTTTTTTCAATAAAGATATCAGCATTAGGAGTCATACATGATTGTTTAATGCATTTTAGTATCATTTGTAGAAGGTTTTCCAAGTGTTTGGAAAAATGCCAATAGGCTGTGGATGTTATGATTAGCATGGTAGTTGCATACCAACTATTTGACAAAATACCAGTTGGCTGTAGGTGCATTTTTTTTTCACTTAGAAGTCATTGATATGCATTGTGGATGGTTACGAGAAGTCATACATGCCTTTAGATGTTAATTTATGCATAGTAGTGTTGAATTTAAAGCATTGAAAGCATTCAATAATCAATTTCCAAAGAACATATCAGCTTGATCCCATAAATCGGCAAGCTGGAAGGTTGCAAGAGAATTGTTTGATGTTATTCCTTGAGCTCTTTATCAAAATTTTGAGGTCAGTTTGATCAAGGCTCAATACAGTGGTATTAGAGCTTTGATCCTACCATCCTAGACAATTAAAGTTCTTTGTGCAGCCACGAGAAGTTGGAACACATCGGTATTACACTTGTCAAGGAGCAAATCAACAAAAGAAAATAGATTGCAGACACTTTATCAACAACTGTTGCAACAAGACATCAAGAGATTGGTGGTATTATGGAAGAAAGGAGAGAAGGAATTCCTCCTATAAATGGGAGAAGAGATGATAATAGAGTTGGTGATAGAGAAGTAATAGATACCTTGAGAGATTTGTGGATTGGTCAGCACCAAGTAGCTGGGATATTACAACAGCTTACAAAAACTTTGTAGCGATTAGACTTACCTAGGAGGTAGCCCCAGGAGAAAGATGAAGATAGGAGTGTAGCAAGATCGTGAAGAGTGCATATGGCACCCTCTCATACTGCAGATAGGCCTACCTAGCCTACATTATTGAGAAATGAACCAGCTGAGGAGATTATTGAAGAGATTGAGGATCCAACTTTTATTGATGCATACATGGCTTCCCATGATGAATGGAGGCACTTGACACCTAAAGCATGAGAGCTTATGCATTTTCATTGGTTCATGCAATCAAGGATGGACTACTATAGGTCACAGTAGGAGAGGAGACCTCGGAATCAAAATAAGGATCTCAAGCAAGCTACTAATAAGCTTACATTACCCATGTTTGATGGTAGTGACAAGTCTACAACATAGTCATGGATTCATAAGTTGGATACTTTCTTGGCTCTTTGACCCATGATAGAAGATGAAGCCATTGAGTATGCCACTTTGTATTTGGAGAGTGCAACACACAAATGGTGGTATAATGGGTTAGTGACATTGCAGTATAGTCAGATCACATCCTATCAAGAGTTTGTGGATAGATTGTTGGAACGATTTGATGGGAAGGACCCAAAATCATACTTCAGAGATTTGGCCCAACTCAAGCAAGTTGGTAGTTTAGAGAGTTACATTGGAGACTTCCAGAAACTATTAGTGATGGTTCCTAACATCTCAGAGAGATGATTGGTGGTGCTATTCATTGAGGGCTTGTTGGAGCCTATGAGAGGATGGCTAAAATCCTTTGATCCTCCTACTCTCTAGGAGGCTATGAAGAAGGCTAGGAGTATGGAGTTTATGGCACCAAAAAGCAAGAGTTCACACAAGGAGGTTCCTTCTACTAGCAATGAGAGTCCTCAATGCTTTGCTGATAAGAAAAATAAATCATCACCTATGGTTGATGAGGAGACACGAGAAGAGTTGAGGAAGAAGAAATTATGCTATTGGTGCAAGGAGCCTTACAAAAAGGATCATGATTTCCCTTTGAGACCTAAGGGAAAGACAAATCATTTCATGTGGGCATACTTTGAGGACTCTTATTTTGATGATGAGGACCAACAGGTTGCTTCAGGAATTGATCAGGATGAGAATACATCTACTTCCATGGCATTTCTTTCCATTGTTTAGGATGAGACTAATTCAGGTTCAAAGGGATAGTTGATGGACAATGTTACATCACTATGCTTGATACTGGTGCAACACATAACTTTATTAATGGAGATTTTGTAGCTAGATACATACTTTATCTTGAGGATTTTGATGGATTCAAAGTTCAAGTTGTTGATGGATATACTCTCACATGCACTAGGAAGATTGCTAATCTCACCTTGAGATTGAACAACTATGAGTTACATTCACATTTTTATGTGGTCAACATGGGAGAGACGGGTATAGTTTTGGGAATGAAGTGGCTCCAGGACTTGGGAGTATTTACCCTCGATGTACCTAAGATGGAGATGTCTTTTGAGGATGATGGTAGGAGGCATGTATTGAGGGGAATTATAGGTGGAGGTTTGAATTATATCAGAGGGATGGATAGAGAGAGAAAGGAGAAGGTGATTTAGGAGAAACATGAGATGATTTCCAACCCACTGTTTGAGGTTGAAGCTACTTGGTCATATGACAATCCACTCTATGGCTTGGATGATGATCACTCACTTGACTCTAGTATTTAGATGAGCATTGATGATAGTATTTGTGATCCTTCTAGTGCATCGGGATTGCAAACAAGACTCATAGAGGAGATTTCAGAGGTGTACATGGTGAGGAGTGCTTACAACTTCATTTTTGATTCTCATGTACATGACTTATTTAGGATGCACAATTCAGGTGCGCATGTGATGGATAGTTTGGATGGTAGTTTATCTTGCACAAATTTTGGAGGCAATGATGGTCAGTCTCTTGGCTTGCCTCCTCTTGAGGCTTATACTTGTGCAACACTTGGTGATGGTATTGAGTTGGTACGATAGATCCAGGTTGAGCAAGTACTATGAGAGCTGATTGGTGATGACAGGGACATTATGCAATTTTTTTTGTGGGATCTAGGTGGTGAATTGCTTGAGGACGAGCAATTTCAGGAGGGGTGGACTGTAATGTCCTCGTTTTGGAGGTAATTTGATTTAATTAATTTAATTAATTTAATTAATTAATTTGTCCAAAATAATGATTTTTCATGAGGATGACTAATTATTTATTTTAATTAAATTAAAATAAGTGTTAAGTTAATTATTTATAAGGTTATCAAATAAATTAAAATTATAAGGTGACCTTATATTTAATTAATTTAATAAAGTGACTTGAATTATAAAATATATATCATAAGGTCACTTGATAAAAATAAAATAATGTTGTAGAAGCTTCTGGAGAAATTGAGGAAAAAGAATAAATAGACATCTTGGGTTTCATTCTCAGCAGGCAGATTTGGATGTTGTTGTTGTACATCTTGTGGAGCCTTGGGTTTCTGCAGATTGCTTCTTGTCATAGGAAACATAAACTTCCTATTGATAGCAATTTTGAGGGTGTGAAATATCACCTGAATTATTGTAGTTGTGGGAGAGGTTACTTCAGATTTC
>VDFB02325283.1:0-79537 GCA_007258455.2 Sequoia sempervirens | reverse complement strand
AATGTGATGAATATTTTTTTGTAATTTTTTTCCAAGTAAATAATTAATTATTAATTTTTTATTACAACTTTTAAAAAATATAAAATCTCGAATGTCTGACCTCTTAACTTGGTCAAAACTTCATGATTTTTTTTTTTATCCTATAGTATGCGAAGCATAGAATGTGACGCATGTTTTAGATTCAAAAAATGTGATACTATTTGAAAACTATAGATGTTTTTCAATCAGCCTATCAATTAGGACTTTAGTCATAATTCAAATAGAAAATGAATAATAATTATTTATTAAATTCAATGTAAAGAAATGTTTATATTGGTGGAAAGCTGAGAATATCCTTTAAAAACCCTTTTTGTTTCATCAAGTTTGGGTAAAACAAAAGTTGTCAACCACATACCCTACACATACCCATCATATCACTAGTTTTTGGCCCATCATGATCCTGCACATACCCAGAAGTGAGAATCAACCATTGTTTCCACATCATAAGTAGAGTATGTAGTAGAAAAAAATTGTTGTACTAAAGTTCTATGGATGAAGTAGACACTTTAGGATATCAAGGTAGAGTACAATGAACATATCTCTATTCTTTGTGACAATTCAAGTGTAATAAATATCTCAAAGAATCTAGTGATGCATTCTAGTTCTAACAAAGGACATGTCCATAAAGTATCACTTCATTAGAGAGTAGGTTGTAGATAGAGAGTTCAACATGGAGTATGTCCCAACAAAAGAATAGGTGGCTAACATTTTTATCAAGCCTCTTCCTACAAAGAAATTTGAATATCTGAGGAAGAAGTTTTGAGTAATCTCTCCCACATCATATCACTAAACATTAGTGATAGGGAATGCATCTAGGGGGAGGTTCATTGGTATATTATTCATTCCTAGAAATGAAAGGATAGATAAAGTTAGGTAAAATTAGTTTTACAAATTTCTAATGACTTGATGGTTGCAAAAGTATAGACACATTCTTTCTCTTTGTATGGTTCGTCAAAGGGGGAGAATATCAGCAACAACACTATGTTTTGCGGTAGAGAACAATTAAACCCTTTGCCATTGATGTCAAAGGGGGAGAAATTGAGAAAAATTATATATTGGGAGAAAGTGTTTCAAAGGTGAAGATATGACTAAGGGGGAGGGTGCAGTCATCATGGAAAACAGGGAGCTTAAAATGGTAAAAATTCAAAACACCAAAGAAGGCGCCTTGACAGCGAAAAAAAATCTCCTGAATAAGTTATTCATATTATTCTCAGTATAAGAATATAATTTGTGTAGAAAATTGAATGTAGTTTTTAAACTAGGTTTATTTCAAAAAAAATCTATTTTGGTGAAAAATGGAAACTCAATGCAATAGTAATTTAAAATTCCTCAGGAAAAATAGCTAGGTGTTCATTTCACCACCCTGTCCTATTACAATAAAATGATAATATTTTTTTATAAGATTTTAGACAGACATAAGTATAGAGGATCATGTCCAAATGTGATGCATATGGTAATTCTATTTCCAAGTAACAATTAATTATGATTTTTTATTTACAAATTTAAAAAACATAAAACCGCTACAATTTTAATTAATCTAACTAATGTTCTTCATGAAATTCAATTTTTCTTTTTCTAACTCTATATATTATGTGAAGCATAAATGTGATGCATGTTTCCAAAATATACCATTTCCATTTTCAATCATCCCATCAATCAAGATTCCTTTAGTCATAATTCAAATAGAAAATGAATAATAGTTATTTATTAAAATCCAAAAGTAAAGCATAATTCTCTATATTGGTGGAAAGTTGAGAACTTCCTTTAAAACCATTTTCATTTCATCAATTTTGGGTAAAAAAATGTCGTCAACCACATACCCTACAAATACCCATCATATCACTACTTTTTGGCCCATCATGATCCTGCACATACCCGAGAGCTATGAAAATGATTGTGTGATAGTGTTTTATGCTTTGGTACAATATTTTTTTGGGTACATCTATTGGTTTAGAGCATTTAAGTTTTTCCATCAATAACAAAGGGGGAGATTGTTGGCATATGGTTTTCATTGATGTCAAAAGGAGATCAGAGATGAGTTGGATCTAATTTTGAAAGGAGATTAATGGCATAATGATGTCATTCAAGTCAAAACAAGATCTATGCAGTTTCATATAAAAGAGGCATAAAAGATAGTGAAATTTGTGCTAAGTTAGCAAGTTTTAGAATTTGGGCTTTGATCTTATGGCTTACCAAATTCCTTAGTTGATTTTAGTAAGAATTGGGCATTGGTCATCAATCTTATCGCTTACCAAATGCATTTGAAAATACTTAGGAAGTTTGAAGGTTTTCAGTATTCGGACATCAGAGCTTCTTCATAACCTTTACTTATGAAGTTTACAGTATTGGGTAATGAGAAAACTTAACCCACAAAAGAATTTCTCTCTTCGCTACTTCGTGTTATGTTCATCGGTTTGGCATGAAGTACAAGGGATCTCTAATCCCTAAAAAATGATACAAAATAAACTCATGGATTTCTTACTCCAAAGGAATTCGTGAAAAGTGAAGTGGTGGTCAATTTTGGGTAATTTGTGTGATCAAGGAATTCGCAAGAATAGTGATTTCAAAGAATCCACACTCCATTAGAATCTATGAAAGATGAAAATTGACAATAAGTGCAAGGCTTCGGGAAATCTAGACTAGCTTGGATTCTATGAAAGATCAAAATTCACGATGATTAAAAAAAACCATGAGCTTCAATAAATCTAGACTGGCATGGAAACCACGACAGTGGTGTATAATGACAAATAAGAAGTTGACATGTGGAAATTTCTTATTAGTTCATTTCACATCTTCATTGTGAATCAATGTGATTTTTTGTCAATGATTTTAAAATGATCTAGAAGATGATAAAACCCTAATCGAATAATAATTATAAAACACGAGTTTGAAGGATGGCATGTATGCACAAGTCAAGGGTACAATTTCTTATGTCAACACAAGTGAATCAAGCTTTGATTCACAAGTCAACAATTAGAGGATGAAATTGATACAAATATAAGGATGGATGAATGGAGATTTATGCACTGATAACTAGGTAACTGTCCAACAATGATTTCATTTCTTATTGGTTAAAATGGTGGTACTAAGGAAAGGGAAATCATAGATATTGTATATGGATCCATTGCATAAGAAAATGATAAGACAACATGAAAACCCTAGGTTCATTTTAATAAAAACTGGAATGTAAGTTGAATCTGGACAAGGGTTTTTATGTGTTTGAGATAGCTTGATGGTGAAGGCAGAGAATATTATACATATAGCACATCAAAAATGAAAAATGTTTCCTTTTTGTGTAAGGTAGGGGGACGAACCATGTACAAGGCCTCAGGTCAGAGAGGGCCAAGAGCGAAAGGATGACCTAGCTTACCTTAGCTAAAAAGGGGTGTTAGGAAATGCATGACAAAAATGATGAGGACTTTATGCCCTTTGATCACTCTATAGACCCGAAACTCACAATGGTGCTAGGTGAGATAGTTTTCAGGTTCAATGCTATGCCTCAAGAATCTCTCTACCTGAGGAAAAAAAGTGTCGTCCTAGGACAACAATGCGATGCACTAGCATCTCTCAAGTGTGTTGATGTTCGTATGACCAAAGGACTAAAGAGACAAGGTTAAACTCTAGAAAATAGACTAATGGCCTAGCTAACTACTTCTAAAGGGCCAAAAAAATGCTATGAAGTAGACAAGATATTCTCTAATATGATGAATTAAATACACAAGAGTTAGGGTGGAAAGAATAATCTCACAAAGGAATTTTTTTGCTAGCTAGCTCCTAGTAGCACATTTACCACCTCCACCAAGAGCACTTAAGGATAATGGGGGAGAAAATGAGAGTACTCAAGCCTCTAGTACAATGGTGTTGACCCACACTTGCTCTAATCAATTGATGGAGTGATGTTGTTGCTGCTATGGAGTGCAAAAGTGCTGCTAGAAGTGCTTGGAAATACAAGTGAGTGCAAGAGAGTGTGAAGAAGTTGAGTTGAAATCTTAGAAAATGAAATATATGTAGAAGGAGTGAATTTGAAGGAAAAGGTGAAGAAAACAACCATATTCAAGTCAGTCGGCCAAAGAGGGCATTACAAGTTGACCACTAATGAGAAGTGTAACACATCTGTAGGCTCCAACCACATGAATCTACCATGGACGTAAGCATACTATGTGGATGTTTGCACATTGCACGGATGTACCTGATAGAAATTCTTCTTCTAACACTCAAAATAGGTGCCAAGTGAAACAAAGGCAATGGGCTTATGTGGAATTTAACCTCTGAATTTAGTATTCTAAAATAGAGAAAGGAAAAAGGGGAATTTGTGTAAGGTGTGTAGATTCACTTCTATACATTTTTCCCCCACTTTAGTGAGCACAAATACTGATGAGTGCTTTGGTAAAGTAGATTGAAGAATAGTAGAGTTAGAAATGTATACCTGAACCATCGAGGAAGCAGACCATGATCTAATGAACCTAAAGGTTTAGGGCAAACAAAGGACTTCATAGCTTCTTAGAACTATGAAGTTGAAAGCATCTTACAGGCCTCTGGACCTACAAGGAGGTGATCCCCAAGATCTCTCACATGAAGGAAGCCCAGAGAAGCAAGCGTATCATAGGCTCTCAGGCATACAAGGAAGGTATCCTCCAAGATCTCTAACATGAAGTAAACAGAGACAAAGCACCTTACAAATACACAAACCTGCAAGCAGGCATCCCCCAAGATCTCTCACATGGAGGAAGCCAAGAACGTGCCTTATAGACCCATAGATCTACAAGGAAGGTATCCTCCAAGAACTCTCACATGAAGGAAACCCTAAGAAAGTTCCCTAAAGACCCACAGACCTATAGGGGAGCGACCCCCAAGATCTCTTACATCGAGGAAGCTCAAAGGAAGTTCCCTATAGGTTCTTAGACCTGCAGGGAGGTATCCCCCAACATCTCTCACATGGAGGAAACCCAGGAAAGTAGACTCCATAGAGTCAAGAAGTGGCTTCATAGGCACACCTACAAAGTGGCATGTCTATCCGCAGGTAGAAAATGTCAAAAATCTGCCACATAGGAAAGTAAGCGGACAATCACACAGATTGTCAACAAGTTGGAAAACCTTCAAAAGGGTCCCTTGGGAACCTGACATAAAGAAGGGGTCCACTTAAGGGACACATAATTCAAAAGAAGATGTTTTATTTCTTGAATCGATCCATCATCAAGGAATCCTTTTGAAAGATGTTCACTCATCAAGGAATTTGAAAGGAATAATATGCCCCCACACAAGGGGAAGGTCAAATTTGTTCTTGCTTTGGAGGAAGGGTAAACCCGCAATAGTAGGTTACAATTCTTTACATGAAGAAAAATTACAAATGTCCATCAAAAAATTCAAAATGGCTTACCGCTTCTAATGAATGGGGTTCAAATGAACCCCCCCCTTATAATGAACCACCCCTTCTAATGAACCCCCACCCCCTTCTAATGAATGCCCACTTGCACCACATAGGGGGGTTCAAATGAACCCCCCTTTTTTCACCTTCCCCTCCACCATTTCAAAATTTACGCTTTTTTTTCACTATCGAAGCCTAGGAAGGAGATCCAAATGGTGTCAACATAATAAACCAAGTTGGAGGACTGTAGTGATTGAAATGTGCTTTCCAACAACTATAAATTTAATATATTTTGTTTTACTTTTATTTTTTATTTTTTAGTTTTACTGAACATAGTTTTTTCACCGAACATTAAGTTGAGTGAAAAATTATTATGGAAAAATAGTAAATTTGAGAAAAAAATAATTTGAAAAATATATACACACTACGTATTGACATCCTCATTCCAACAAAAAAAGAAAAATTGAATTTTAATACATACCAAAAAAGTTATTTGAGCCGAAGTGCACCTATGTCTAAATTGTAATTGGTTTGACTTCAAAACTTAATTAAAAGAAAAATATTCAACAAAACATTATGAAAGAAAATGAAAGCACTAGATACTAGTGCTACAAACCTAAATTCAAAAGAATCAAAATTTTATCTTGTGTAGAAAAGAAGTTATGCAAGTCGAAGTACACACCACTTTTCAAAATATTGTTTACTAATAAAAACTAGTTATCAAAGGAGATTAAAAAAAAGTACAATTTAATTTCAATTTTTTTTAAAAATAGATTTAAAATCTACAAAAAAAATCTCACAAATCACTATTTTACATCATTTTCAAATTCTTAATAGTTTACCTACTATAGGTGTCATAAAGTGAAGTTTTTTTCTAAAAATATTGATTTCAATGTCACGTTTGGCCAAAAAGTGTGACCCATTATTGTGGGATGACCCAGAAGGTTTTCAAGTTCTTTATTTACAAACCCATGATGAAGGAAACATGTTTCATTAGGGTTTAGAGTTGATAATGTGATTCTGAAAAAAAAGGTTTGCAAAGATTCTTGAGAAAAAGATTTTTTGGAAACAAATGCATTTTCTAAAAATTGAAATGTTGTAGAAGCGGAACTTTCACACATGAGAGGGAAAACTCAAGCAAAAAAGAGAGAAACATAAAGAGAAAGCAAAAGAGAAAAACACAAACAAGGGGCACAGGGGTAGCCTAATATTTTAGGGTCATAACTGCTCGTAAATATATATATATATATATATATATATATATATATATATATATATATATATATATATATATATATATATATATATATATATATATATATATATATATATATATATATATATATTTATGTATATAGTAATAGTATATAAATGAATTGTCATCAACCTCATACTATATCAAATCATGTGAAGAATATATGAGAAGACAAAGTAAAAATAAAAAATTGGGTCAACTTGGAAGGGAAGCCTAAATTCCCCCAACGCTTTGCATCATCCCCAATTTATCAATAATCAAGCACAAACATGGAAGATGATGATACAAATAGAGGATGGTTTACAACACAAAAACCACACCCGTATCCATGCACCAAGAGGAGTGACAAAGGTTATCTAGGTACACATAGCATGATCACATGGGAATCAAATTAGAACAAAAACACACACATCTAATCTAAATATCAAGAAGAGGAACTCCCCTAACACTGATCGAGCAAGAGGTCATCTACTTCCCACTCTAGATCATTGTAGGGGGAAGTTGTATGATCCTACAATGGTGTAATGTTAAGGGGAGGAGCTTTTGACACTCCTACAACAAGGGCTAAGGAAGAGGGCCTCGCAAGGTCTTCTCTGTCGAGTGATTTCATGAAGATCATTGACAAGGCTGAAACTTCATCCACAAAGTTAAACATGTACCTTGTAGGAGTGTTGTGTTTAACTTTAGGGTATGTGCAAGATCATGATGGGCCAAAAATTGGCAATATGATGGGTATGTGGCTAATGATTTATTTTTTACCCAAAATTGATGAAACAAAAAGGGTTTTTAAAGGAGATTCTCAACTTTCCACCAATATAAATTATGCTTTACTTTGAATATAATAAGTAATTATTATTCATTTTCTATTCGAATTACAACTAAAGTCCTGATAGATAGGTTGATTGAAAAATATCTATAGCTTTCAAATGATATCTCATTTTTTGAATAAAAAACATGCGTCACATTCTATGTTTCGCATACTATAGGATGAGAAAAATAAAAATTGAATTTCATGAATTTTTGACCAAGTTAAGGTGGTCAGACATACAATTTTTTATATTTTTTAAAGTTGTAATACAAAAATAATAATTAATTATTATTTACTTGGAACAAAAATTACAAAAAAAAGCACGCATCACATCTGACATGAGTCTTCTAATTATATCTAAAATATTATAAAAAAATATTATCATTTTATTGTGGTTAGGGTGGTCGACAAACACCTACTTCTTATTTTTTCCCTAAAATTTAAGTACTACTGCATTGAAATTTCAAATTTTCACCAAATAGATTCTTTTTTAAACAAACCTAGTAGTTTATAAACTACATTCAATTTTCTACAGATTTTATTCTTACATATTTTTGAAATAATATAGATAACTTATTCAAATTTTTATGTCAAGTTTCCTAACTCTGATTTTTTTGAATTTTTCGCCACTTAAGGTTTTGCTTTTTCCATGATGATCCTGCACATACCCTTCAATGGACAGGGTAGGATGCACCCAAGATTCAGTGCTAGGTTTTCCAAATGACTTAGGAGCAGTGACAAACTCAAGGGAAGTTGGGACTAGTTATGTCACTAGGACATAACAAGTCAGCACAGGACCATCTTGTGAAGAAGGTGGGCTCCTCTTTTGTTTCTTATTGTAGGAGGAACTACCCTCTACCTTCTACTTCATTAAGGGATACGAGCTCCCCATAGATGAGGCAAGAAGAAAAAAGGAAGAGGAGGAGGAGAAAATAAGAGTAGACATCATTGAGGTGTTCATCATATCTACAGGTCTTGAGAAAGGTGGGACATATAGAATGGAAACTAGCAAAGGAGGCTCCACTGAAGGAGTGATGAACACCTGTATCCCCTTGGGGTCAAGCACATTCGTACTCATAGCAAAAGCCAAAAGCAATGCAAAACTAGACTGAAAGGAAGTAGAAGGAAGGAGAGAGGAAGATGTTGTAAGAGGCCCTAAAGGGGTGGTCATCTCTTCTTCCTTCCTCTATGATGTGGCCTACTTAGCTAGAAGACCCTTTTGCTAGGACTTGCACTCACACACAAGGAAGTTCCTATGAATCTTTGAACTAGAGGCTAGAAGTTGTGAAGGAAAAAAAAGCTCCTACTCAACCATGAGAATGTATACTACAAATCTCTCTAGTGGAGGAATGGATTCCTATACGGGAGAAGGAGGAGTAGGTTGAGAATCAATAGGAAGAGTTGGATCAAGAGCCTTGATAGTGGGCCTCTTCCCATTCACTTCCTTGGGAGAAAAAATAGTAGGAGGTTGTGGATCGAATTCCCCTTAGGAACCTTTCTTTCTACCATATAAGTAGTACCATGATCTAGGGTATTCATTAGGGAGCTCAGTGATCCTAAGCTTGGTCCTACACCAAGGAG
Organism: Sequoia sempervirens; assembly: GCA_007258455.2. NCBI lineage: Eukaryota > Viridiplantae > Streptophyta > Pinopsida > Cupressales > Cupressaceae > Sequoia > Sequoia sempervirens. Next base: position 70,489 of record VDFB02325283.1, on the reverse strand, counting down.
GTATCATCAAAATCAGTGGATAGCCACCAAACTGACTCATCCAATACTCCTCCCAAGAAAGGGAAGAGGACACAGCAGTCCAAGAAAAGGAAACCTTCTCTTTTCCTTTACAGGAAGGAGAGGGAGCTGGTGTGGACTTTTCCTTTCCCTTCTAGGAAGGGGGAGCAATCGGTGCATTCTTCTCCTTCTCCTCCAGTCTAGGGCAGGCCAAAAGTTATCCAATGGATTTCCACCATGGGACACCAAGGGCTGGTATCCAGTGTCATGCACTACATGCACAACACCTTCATGGGAAAATTTTAAACATTTGTGAACAATGGAGGTGATTCCATTCATGGAATCTAGCTAGTGTATGGCTAGCTTTAGCCTAAATAAATCTGACTCTAGAATAACATCAAAAATTGTGTCAACAGCCCTAGGTCCAACTAGGACAAACAAAGTTATTGAGCCATATGGTTTGAGACACATACCATCATGTGTACAGATGGTAGATTTTGTTTCTTCATATTCTTCCCTTTGTATTGAATTCAATACTAATGTTTCTTCTGTAATGGCATTCACATAGCTCGCAGGTTCTACCAAGACCCAAGTCAATACTGATATGAGATTTCTAAAAGGAATGCTAGATAGCATGATATGAAATCAATGATTTTTTCATTGTCTCCTTGTTTACATCAAACGGGATACGAAAAGGTCATCTTCGACTGGATATTAGCTTGAAATTTTCTAAGGAATTGATTTACAAGTTGATCAAATGATAAAATGGAATTGTCAGGTAAGGAACAATACCATTCCTATGTTGTATCCTTGAGTGATTAGGGAAACTATTTCACCATTAATGCATCCTAATGGAATAAGTTTGTGCACAAGGTGTTAAAGGCGGATATGTGTTTCTGTGGATCCCCTTTGCCACCATATTTTTCAAATTTAGGGATCTCCATTCCTCAAGGGAAGGGAGTGTTCAAAATTGCAACTGACAACTGGCTATGCTGAAAGAAGGGCTGAAAGATAGGCTAGGTAGAGGCTTGGGAGAGACTCACCAAATAGCTCTGCATCTTACCCATATTCTAAAGAAGGGTATTCAAAATAGGGTCATTAGAAGATATAGGGCCAGAGGAACCTCCTATGGAACCGCCACTAGTGTGAACTCCACTAGAACCACTACTAGAGCCACTACCACTAGTAGGTCCTTTGCTAAAACCACCTCTACTTTTGGACCCACCACCATGACCTCCACTGGAACAACTTCCACCAATACCACCTTTACTGCCAAATATACCACCACTACCAAAGCCTCCACCACTCATCCCTCAAAAACTCCCACCACTAGAGGTGATAGGAGGGGTGAAGCTAAAGCCTAAGGGGACCTTGTTTACTTTGATAGTTTCAAGTTTCTTAGAGACAAAAGGGATTTTGATAGAAGGGACCACATCGACCATGTAGATAGACGTGGGAGGCATCGATACTCCTAATTTTCCTTCATGCTCTTCAAAAGTGGCTCCTTGTACAATACTAAGATTGTTTGAAGGAGAATATGGTTTAGCTAGACCAATGAGGCTAGTCAAAAGTTCTATGCCTGTTCGATCCTTACCCACCATACGTTTTAACTTGCTAATGACTTGAGTGGCTCTAACCATCTTTGGGCTTCTTTTCAAGTGATTTTCTAAGTATCCCAATCCTTTGGCAAGGGCAGAGACATAATCTAAAGGAATCTAAATGGCCTCATGCTCATCTATCAATGATGGTGTAGGAGACACGGGAGGAGTGGGGATGTGATCGGTCTCATTGAAGAATCCCATCTCATCCCTTGACAACTGCTCCTATGCAAACAGACCAATGACAGGACTAGAGAAAAGGCCAGTAGAGAAACCAATAGTGACCTTTTTCCTTTCCATCAGGAGGTGTTGTATACTTCTCCTAGCAATATACCCAAATTTTATGGACTGGGTTGTGATTCTCATAAAACTTCACAATACTTAGGAATAGAATGGTCACAAAGTACACCAGAGAAGCCTCAGTACCAATGGATGAACAGGTGTTGGTTCATGTCAGGTTCACCAAAAATGTAATGTAGGGGGAATGACCATGTATAAGGCCCTAGGCCATGGAGGGAAAAGAGAGGAAGGTTTCCATAGCTTACCTAAAAAGGGGTGTTATGAAATGTAGGATGAGAATGATGAGGAGTTTAGGCCCTTCAATCACTCTACAAACCCGAAAATCAGAATGGGGCTAGGTGAGCTGATTTTTGGGTTGAACAATATGCTTTAGGAAGATCTTTTCCTGAGGATGAAAGTGCAGTCCCCAGACGACACCGTGGCATGATAGCGTCTCTCAAGTGTGTTGGAATCTACACAACCAGAGGACTAAAGAGACAAGATTAAACTCTATAAAATAGATTAATGGCCTAGCTAACTACTTCCAAAGGGCCAAAAAAACACTATGAAGTAGACAAGATATTCTCTAATATGATAAAGTAAATACACAAGAGTTAGAGTGGAAAAAATAATCTCACAAAGGAATTCTTTCGCCAACTAGCTCGCAGTAGCATGTTCACCGCCTCCACCAAGAGAACTCAAGGCTAATGGGGGAGAAAATGAGAGTACTCATGCCTCTATTGCAATGGTGTTTACCCACACTTTCTCTACTGAATTGATAGAGTGATGTCGCTACTATGTGTTGAGGGTGTTTTCTCCACAACAACTCAGACAAAATATGGAAATCCTATCTCTCTTGAAAGGTAAATCTCTATCAACAAGCCTCAAGAGATAAACCCAAGGTCTCTAATGTCAGGTCTTGACAATGCATAAAAAAATTTGTGATAAATGTGAAAATGTTGGTAATCACAAAGGGACCTTACTACAAGAAAATGCTAAATCTCTAATTTATCAGATCTAGCAATATGATGATACTTCAATCCTAAATCTAACCCAAATGATAAAATAAATAATAAAAGATAAGGGTTTCAAAGAGATTTTTAAATTAAAACTACTCCTAAGATTAACAATGCAAATGATGAAATACTTGAAATGGACCAATCCCTCATAAACTAATTCCTACTTAACCCAGATAAATCTGCAATCTTACAGAAACAGTGCAATCTTCTAAGGTATTAAATATTTTCAGATCATGAATACTCATCCAAGACAACCCTATTGCAATTGAAATGGATAAACCTTCACAATTGAACTAAGAACAATAAATGTAAGGTCTAGGCTAACTTTACAAATCAACTAACAATCATCTAGCTATAAAAAGTATAGACTAGGGATTGTTGCAAACACTTCAAGCATCAAACCATAACACCATTGAATCAGGTATAATTCTAAATCTAGAATAGTATCTAATACTTCCTGAGAAATATCAAATATAGAATAGAAAGAACCATGCAAGATAAATCAACACAAGAGAATTCACCAAAAGCACAATGTCTCCAATTGTATTAAATTATCCAATAATAGCAACAATTCCAGTGTTTTGGGTTACAACACTTGCTTGAAATGAACTAACTTCTAAATTCTATCTCTTGCTCTACTATGTAATTCACTCTAGTATCAAAACTGTCTATCTATCTAGCCCTTCCAAATGAGGGAGAATGACATATTAATAGAAACCCCCAAGATATGTCGGCCTAGTTAGGGATTACAATAATAATTGACCACAAAATAAGCTAGCCCAAGGAGAATTCAAAATAAGATAAAATATGCATTAAATGTATGAACTCCATCCAGGCCAGCCTAGGATCTCTAATATAGTTTGGACCAATGCATGCAAAATAATAGGGAAGCGAAAATTCTGATGTAGCCCTACATTAACTGATTTCCCCTTTGTCTTTATTTCACTCCACCCTACCATGCACCATCAAAAGTACTTTGTCCAAGTCAGCTATAGGTGGTAGAGGTAAAACCTTAAATCTCTTTTCAACAGATTTAATATTTTATCTTGACTGCTCCACCAACTTATCCCACTCAACCTTACTGGACTAATATCTATCAATAACTACAATATAGGTGGCCACATCATCCAACTGATGTTCAGTAACTGGATCTTCATTAACTGGAGAATATACATCTCACCACCATTTTCTCAACTGTTCTAAGTTCAAATGCTTTGGTGCAAACCTCTTTCTCCCTGTCATTACCTCAAAGAAAGAAATGCATCTATTATAGATGTTAGTCATGGTATCCTCAATTTTCCTCCTCTACTTATATATCTTCTTCAAAACGTTTTGCCTTATTTTTAAAGCTTCAAACCATTCCCAAGGTTCTGCAGCTCTGGAGGAAGGGAGAATTCCATCACTCACCAACTTATCTTCAGTGTATTCCATGATGGTCTTGGTAGTTTACAACAGGAGATTTAAATCTTCGTTATCTTGAGCTAATACATCTTTCAACCAACTTATCAACCTCATTGCATCTCCTCTAGTTGAAAGGATTTCCATGATAGCATAATCCCCCTTAATTTGCATGCCCTGTAACCAATTCTTTGTGGCAAGAGTAGTGGCCTTCATTCTTTCCAACTCAGTTATGGTTTCTTGTGGCAGGAAACTCACAACAGAAGATGAGGAGCTAATAGATTGAAAGGGATTCATCAAGTCCTCCAAGTATTTCTTTAATTTCTCATTCACCTTCTTCAAGTCTCCCTTTGTGTGCACTTCTTTCATCAACCTTCGTAGGATCACTACAATAGAGCCTTGATAATATTCAATATCTTACTACATGGAAGTAGGCCCTAGGTTGATGGTCTGTACATTGTAATCCTCTCTAGTTGCATCATCTTTTTTATTATCCGAAGCAGGAGTAGCAATGTGGACTACCCTATTGTTGGCCTCATCTCTTTCGATCTTGGAAATGACCCTGGCCTTCTTCTTTCCTTTCCTCTTTCCTATGTTTTCCAACAGCTCATCCCAATTGGGAGGGGTGTCATCCATGACAATTTGTGTGCTCTTGAATTCCCTATCCAACCAACTTGGAATAATAGATCCTAACTATGCTTTACTCTATTCAACTTCATCTTGTTGGTCCTTAGGTGCATCTTCATTCAAATCCTGCTTCTCAGTAATCTCCTCAGCCTCATCCTACTTTTCTCTAGTATGCTCTTCTATGTGCACAAGCGATGGAGTCCTAATTAGAATTTATTCTTTTTGAGTAGGTCTAACTTCTTCAGTTCCAATAGGTGAATCCTCATATGTAACTAGGGGAGATGACAACACCCTTTTTATTTCTACCTCAACATTATAGAGCTCACCCTCTTGAAATTCTTCTCCTTCTATATCTTGGTGACCCTCAACTTCCTTGGATTCACCTAGTTCCTTGTGAGCTTCATGGGTTGAAGAGATATCATCATGTTGTTCTGCATGAGGAGTAACTGAAGGAGGATCCTTCTTTGGCACACTGTCCTGAGGAGGATTTCTTGATTTCCGTGTATATACTTGTGTCCTTTCTCCTGAGCTCTCCACATCTACCACAGGTGGGTTAAATTCTTCTCCAGCCTTGGCGCTTACCTTTTGTGACATTGTTACAATTCTTCTTCTTTTGGGCACAGAAGCACTAACCTCAGTATCTTGCTTTCCAGCTTCCTCTTTTCTAGGCTTCTTAGCCTTTGAAGTATGTCCCCTTTTTTTTAGAAATAGGTTTTCTTTGTTTTTTTGTTTCCAGAGATTCCTCCACTTGAACATCTTTAATCTTGATTTTAAAAGGAGATCTTGCCTTGCCCTTACCCTTAGGATCCTACTCAGCTAACTCCTCAGAAGTAGAATGAGGGTCTAAGTCTCCCATCAGATCATAAGTGCATTGCACACCTTCATTCTCCAATTCCCATATCTTATTCTTTAGCCACAACTTTGTATACTTAATGATTGGATTCATCAACTAATCTAACTCTATTTTTTCTTCTTCCAACCAATCTATTGCACTAGTTGGTTTATCCTTTAATGCCTCATAAGCATGACCCTAAATCAAATATCTATCATCTTCAACCTGATCTAGAACTACCTTCACATTATATAATCAGACAAAATCTACTAGCAATCGAGAAAATTTCTTCCTTCTTACCTCATACTCATTATTGCAGTTAGCCCAATAGTCTTCCAAACCATCCTTGTGGCTATACTTTCTACTGGCTTTCTTTTGTGCTTCGCCAGTTCTATCAAATCTAGACCTCTTGGAATGAAAGGATAACCCGAGAGTACTCATCACCTTTTTTAAAGCCTGAGTTGAGTTAATGGAAGGGAATGCCTCTCTGGTGCCTATCCTCAAAGGGAAGCCCCACCAAATCCATTCTTATGTTTATCTTTCTTCATGATGGCATCAAAGTCACATATTTGTCTTGTGACCTCCACGAGTATGATATGATCGGTGGGATACCTTCGAAGTCGATATGGATCCCTTTGACAACCATCAATCCTTATGTACGAGAAGGTGGGAAAATATATGAACGAAGCCCCATACCTCTTCATTAGCTCCTTGGCTTGATAAAAAATCCTCACATGATCTACACCTTGGAGTAACCTAGTGATGTACATGGTGAATGCATCATTCAACCTTATGTAGTTTTGAGTTACCCAAATGCAGCTATGGATAAACCGCATAGATCACATCCTGCCTGAAGATGCCTCTGGTACATAGCCCCTTATATGGATGGAATCTTGCAAGGGCATAGACCAAGTAGGAAGTCATTGTGAAGGTCCTGGCTTGTAGGAAATTAAACAGTTGCTCATGAATCATAGCACTTATAACACCTGCCCAATGATAATTATTATTGTGCTCCATCCTTGCAATGACCAGGAACATCCAACCCTCAAACACTCTGACAATCTTCAATCCTACCACTCTACTAAGAAGGGTGATAACATTAAAATATTCCCTCTCAAACTTTGCTCTAAATAGCTGTTTGGGAAACTTGGAATAGTAAGACTTGGGTTTCTCCAATCAAGAATTGATAACCTGTGTGGCCTTGATGGTATCTTCTTCATAGAATTTATTTGCCATATCCATATCAAAAGCCACCACATGAGACCTGTTAGGCATGTCAAAGGTCTAGGCAATAGATACCGGATTCAAATTTGCTATAATTCTCCCTTGAGAACAAACTATCCTCTGGCTACCTTTGTCATAGTGCCTGGAACACTCAAGAACCAACTCATAACATTGCACTATAGGGGGGAATCCATCCACATGTGCCAATCCTAATTCCAATGTTCTTCTAGCTAGTAAAGTAAGGTTTTGTACTACCATTCTAGCCTTGAACTCCTCATAGTCCCATAGTCCAACATTTGTGTCAGGCACTTCTGACTAGATGGAAGTAATCTTACTCTTCAAGATCTTACTCTTGATATGCATCTTGATCCTTTCTACTTCAGACACAGAAGACCCTTCTAAACTTGGCTCCACCATTCTACCCTTGGTTCCAGTTGCCACTGCCTTACTTGACTCAGCCTGTACTTAACAAATAAACCATAGCAAAGATCACCTGAAAGCCAAGTTAAATCAATCATAAACAACATAATCCTCATCAAAATGAACCCCAGATAAACAAGGTGTCATTAGTTCTCATAAAAATTGATCATATCAAAATTTGGGTTTCAAGTCATCCCGTGGAATCCAAGCCAAAGAGGAATTTCAAAAAATTCCAAGCCAGGAAGATTCCAGTGAAATGAACATGAAAAGCATCCATTAGTTATTTAGTAAATTATCATAAGCCAAGAAATAGCATGAGACATCTTACAACAGCTCAAATTAATCATAATATGCATAATCATACATTAACAAACCATGCTATCTCATTTTCCTTCACTTTCCACTAAATTTTGGGGAATTTTGTGCAGGACGGATTTCTACGAAAGAGGCAATAATCTACAAATTTTGAAAAGACAAAGGGACAAAGGAAAATTTGGGAGAATCCAGAAGTAAGGGAAATCCGCGGAGAAGGTCAAACTCTAAAAAACTACGAATTTTAGGAAAACAGAGAGGACTAGGAAAATCGGGGAAATCCACTAGTGAAGGAAAATACCAAAACTGAAAGAAAACCTGAATATCAACGTTCTCTCATGATCTCACTCAAATTGATCAAATGATCACAAATTTGAGGAGTTTGGGCCTGTAGCAATTTTTATTTGAACCTCCTACTGATTTTCTTTGAACTAAAGGCTCCCTCAAAGCAAACCGAAGGGAAATGGCGATGCGCTAGGTGTAAAACCCTAAATTTCAACCATTGCTGCATAAAGCAAGCTTGGTGTTTAATTATCTAAATTGCTAGGTTCTCATAAAGGGTTATTTAAGGCTCACAAGTAGGCTACCTCATAATGCAAATGAAAGAACGAGCTCAAAATTTACTTGGGAATCCATAAAAATGACAATATCAAGCAACCCTAGCCTTAGATGCTCAAATATATAAAACTACGAATTCCAAGCACGCCCAAATAGAAAGAATCACTCACATTCAATAATAAAAAGTAGGGTAATAAACACATACCATTAATAGAATGCAAGTTGATTCCAACAAAGACAAATGGAAATTTTGAATGCTCGAGCAACTAATAATGATAATGCCTAGGGAATCACAATCAAATCCAACAATTTGCAAATCGAGCACACCAAAGCTAGCCAAGCACCTTGGGATAGAGTACTTCAACTCAATAGGATGCAAATGATAAAGCAGAATGGCATAAAGTTCCCCAAAAAATCGATTAAATACCACCTTCAGAGATTGTACAAATCACATTAATGCAATCAACAAGACATCCAGACAAAATCCGGAAACCTGATAGGACAATGGATATTTGGAAAATTCTGGCCACAGTGGAATTCTGCGAAGATCAGAAATTTTTGAACCATAGTGGAAAGCAAGCAAGACCAGACTTGAAGAGGAGCCGGGGAATTCCGCCAGGAGCATATTTTCCCGAAAGCAGTGAAAAACCTGAGATACACTCAAAACTTAATATTTTCAATGAATACCCCAAAGGAGTTCACCCAAGCAAGAAAGATAAACACTTAAGCTTATGCCAAGGCAAGGTAAGTCCTCAAAATCAAAGGGCCAAAACACCAAAAAATGAAAGTGAAAGAGGGTCTCAACTTTCAGTGGGGTGTGTGTGCAAAAACTGCACAAAAAATTAAGTCCTTGTCCTCACACCAACTTCATAGGTTGAATCTCAATATCGTATTCCTGTAACATGGTCACCCACTTTGCTCTGCGTTCTCCCAGCTCATTTTGCATTAATAGCAGTTTAACTACATGATTGGGAACTATTGCAAAGACCTTGTTTCTGAGAATATAATGCCTAAACCTCTTCAAAGCCCTGACCAAGGCATAAGCCTATTTCTCCACACTTGGGTACCTCAATTATGCATCTTTCAGTGGTGCACTCATAAATGCTATGGGGTGCTCATTCCCTTGATCATAGTTTTGAGTGAACATGCCAGCACAAGAATGATCAGAAGCAAACAAATATATATAGAATGGCTTAGCATAATCTGGACTCACCAAAATTAGAGCTTCAACAATAGCCCTTTTTATCTCTATAAATTCCTCCTTAGCTTCTGCACTCCATTCAACTTTGGCTTCTTGCTTCAACATTGTGTTCAATGGCTTGATTATTTCAGCGAGTCTAGTGATGAACTTCCTTACAAAATTGATTTTTCTAAAGAATGACTTCATTTCCTTCTTGCTAGCTAGTAGCTAGATCTTAAGTATGGCTTCCACCCATTCCTGATCAATAGAAATGCCTTTCTCTGAAATAACATGTCCCAATAACTTTCCCTCAATAAATCCAAGGATGCACTTCTTTGGATTGAGAGATATACCAAATTCCCTGCACTTCTGAAACACTTTACATAAGTCCGCTATGTGGTCTCCTCTCTTGGAAAATACTGTTAGATCATCCATATAAATGATCATGCATTTACCAATTATGTCCTTAAAGGAAATGTCCATGGCTCTCTGGAAGGTAGCTCCAACATTGATCAAACCGAAGGGCATCCTTCTATAGGAAAAAGTACCCCACTTGGTGGTGAGAGTAGTCTTGTGCCTATCTTCATACTGCACCATAACCTGGTTGTACCCTAAGTAGCCATCCAAAAAGGACATCATTTGAGAACCACTGACAATCTGAAGTACTTCATCCAGTGAAGGTACTGGATAATTTTCCTTTTCTGACACCCTATTGAGGTTTCTAAAATCCTCACACAACCTGATTTCACCATTCTTCTTTCATATTGGAACCAGGTTCACCACCCAGGTGGACTGTCTGACTGGGAATATGATCCTTGCAGATAGCAACTTCTATAGTTTCTTCTAAATTATGGGTTCCAATAAGTCATTGATTGGCCTTTTCCTCTACATAAAAGGTTTCACTCCTGGCCTCAAAGGGATAGTGTGAGTTATAATTGACGTTTCATAAGTTTTCAAATCCTCATAACTCCAAGCTATCACATCTTAATATGTGTGTAATGCATCGATTATTCCTTTCCTCTCTTCTAGAGTACATACTTTACCAATGAAGACATTCCTGACATCCTCATGAGTTCCCATGTTATATGTTTCACAATGTCCACTGATGGACTCCTTCTTGGCATCTTGTTCTTGATCTCTAACCTTATCCAAATCAAAAATACTTTCTAACTACACCATTCGTCTGGGAATAGTATTAGTCTTCAAATTGATTACTCTTTCCAGATCCATCTCTACTTCTTGAGGTTCAGTTTCATCAATAAACATCTGAACTTGTGATAAAATCCAAAATATGCTTATTATCTTCAAATACCTGGAAGTTGGTGACATTGTTAGGCACTGAAGGCACTGGAGTTAACTCCACTATAAAATTATTCAATCCTAAAAGGGACAAAGGTTGCAACATACTAGTTTCCTAAGCAAGGGAATGGACTGTTTGATTCTTCTTGCATGGTATCAACTAAATGTTGAAGGCATCAAATCCTTCAATAATGTCCCATACTGTATGTCTATAATTGGTCATTCTTTTGTAATGACAATAGTACTGTCTCCTAACTTGCTTAACCACTAACTCAGAATCCCAAAAAACTTGCAAAATCTTAACCTTTTTCTTTACTGCCATTAACAACCCATGGACCAAAGCCTCATACTCTGCTACATTATTAGTGCAATGGAATTAAAGTCTATGAGCAGAAAAGAAAGTCTTACCTTTTGGACTGATTAACTCAAATCCTGCTCCATCTGCTTGTTTTGACTTAGATCCATCAAACCTTAAATTCCAACAACCAGCAACTGCAGAATTTCTCATTGTATCTCTTGCATTGTTGTTGCTAGAAGGTTCCTTAGAAAGCATCACTTTCTTCCCTTTAGGGTCCTCCTGAATGTTCTGGATATTGATTTTGACTACTGGGATGGGATTGATACATTTTTTCACTTGTTCCACTGCAGTCTGGCATAAGCAACAGTCCAGTTCAAAATGGGAGGCATTATGGACCCTGCACCAATTTGGCAAGATAAAATCTCTGAAATTCATTTCCCTACCCAACTGAATCTGATCCTCAATGCATTTATGAATGAATTATTGGAAATTATCCAGCAAACTGAGCTAATTATCTTCAGGATCATCATCATTTTCAACTGGTTCCACTAGAGCTTCAATTCTACTAGATCCTGTTGTGAGTCAACCGAAATTATACGCAACATAAGGACTTCCTCTACATCTGACTCCTCAAAAGGGGTTGTAAGCATGTAATTACCCATACTTCTGATATCCAAATTTCATTGGAGGTATTCTGATATTTTGTGATCATGTATTTCATCTTGGGTTCTCTTTCAATTCTAATCCAGTTTGGCACTCCCTTCCAGGAAAGCCACATGTGAGAGTGATCAGTCGAGACATATCCATTCAAGGCCCTAGTGAAGTCTCTTCGCAGAATCAGGCCATAAGCTTCGGGTATATCCACCACCTGTATATTGATAACTTGTTGAATTCTAGGGTCAAAAGCAACCTACATATGAATCATGTTTAATTCCCCTACAACATTAACTTTAGTTCTATCCAGTTGAGTAAATTTCTTTTGGGACTCATCAAGAGTAATACCCAAATCTCTACAAACACCAAAGGGCATTACATTAGTGGAGGCACCTAAATCCAACAAACAGTTGTGCAAGTTCTTACCAAATATACAAATAGAGATCAGCAATGGAGGAGTGTCTATTTTCTCTTGAAACAGAGTTAAGGGAGTATCCACTTGAGCAACTTGAGTTCTATCTTTCTCTTTTCCTTTATCTCTAGGAGGCACATGGAATTGATTATGAGTCTAATTTTTTCTTCCTACCATTTGAGAACTAGATGCTTTATTGATACTTTCACTAACTGATTTATCTTGTGAAATGGAATTTGCATTATAAGCTCGTAGAACTGTATTCCTAATGGTTGGAACTCTCAATAATTCAAATGTAGAGATACTTACCTTTAGTTTTTTGAGTTCTTCCACAACATATATGACTAGTTGTTCCCCACTTAGATCAGCAAGGGTCTCTTTTGGGTATTCCACCACCACCTTGTCCTTGTTTGCATCAACACTTTTTCCTTTTGATGGATCAATTTGTGCTTGTCCTTCCTTTGATAGGTATTGTTTAGACACATGAGGATATAGTGGATTATTACTAGCATTGGGGTCTGGAGGTGTGGTGAAGTTGTTTGGAGGAATGGAAGTGGTGAAGGGGCTTCTAGCTTGTGGATGTTTGTGTGACAAGTCTCTCAAATCATATTTCTTAACAAGCCTCTAGAATGTATGTACCTCTTCAACATAAGCTTCTTCTTCATCCATGGGGCCATTGTCATTCACTAGATTTTCATCAAACAACTATGCAATCTCATCTCCATTGCACACCTAATCTACCTCTTCTTTCAGTTATTCTAGTTCCTCCTTAGGCACATTTTCCTTGCTCTATGGAAAAGGAGCATGATTCAGTACCAACACTGATGAATCATAGGGAGTAGATGGCACCATTCCTAACTTCTTGAATTGTTCTCCACTTCATACTGGAAGATTGAAGCTGATGTCTAGAAATCTTGACAATCTAACTCAGAATGTTGACTTGTTTTATGGATCCTACACCATCCCGATAAAGCAGCCTCAGCTAAATATACACCATTTGGAGGCTTCTCTTGGTTGACTGCCTGATTGACTGGCTGATCCAATGGGGCAGGAATTCCTCCATTATTAGGTCTCATATTCCAAGTCCTATTTTGTCTAGGTGGTTGTCTCCTGTCAAACCCTTGTCCACCAGCTTTCCCTCTATCAAAGTTCTTGCTCGAATATTTCCCTTTATCAAAATTTTGTCTTCTATCATTATTATACACTCTTTCGTTGTTATATCCTCTTTCAAGATGTTGCACCCTATCAAAATGTTGTCCTTGTTGATTTTCCTGACTTTCTCTACTATGATTGGACTACATACTTCTCTCAGCAACTTGCAACTGACTGTTCTGGTTCCTCAAATAAGTTACCTCCATATTCAGTTTCTTCACTTGTTTAGTCAATTCATCCAGTCTCTCTTTGTTAGAATTTTTGTATGGATGTTGGTTTGCGTTATTTTGGGGATATCCTACTACAACATTGACATTCATTGATTGGTTTAATACTTTAGAATTTTGCAGATACATGGGAAAACCAACCTGAGAATGTGGATGAAGAGGCTGATTCACATTTTGTTGAGGATAGCTAACTACAGGTGGAACTTGACTCATTGGAGGCCCTGGGTGAGGGACCATAGGCAATTGAGGCACCAAATTCCTAATTGGAGTGTGATTGGCAAGAGCCTGGTTGAGAGTTGGAATCTATCTGGGGTGAGCAATGGGTCCTAATGATGGTAAAGGCCCAGATAAGTGTTTCCTTAAAGTAGTGCTAACCTTCACAACTTTCGCGTATGCATCAAGTAGGGTAGTAGGAGGGCTGTTTCTCCATTTCATGAAGGTAGCAGTCAAACTGTCAAGTCCCTCATAATAGACTTCTAAAGCAGTGGGATCATCAACAACATAAGGGATCTACAGCTGAGTATGGGCACAATGAAACCTATTGTTAAAGGATGATATGGGCTCATGGACTTCTCTCTTAACATTGGTGAACTGAAGATAAAGCTTGTTGGGACTAATGGGAATCCTAAACTTCTGTAGAAATGTAGTCTCCAATTCAGTTCAATTCTGAATAGATTTAGCAGGAAAATGATTGTACCAATAGAATGCGTCTTCTCTTAGGGAATAAGAAAAGAGCCTACATGCTACATCCTCGTGATTAATTCATGTATCCTTAAGGAAATTCTGAAAGATCCTAATGTGTTCCTCAATAGTTCTATTGGGGTCATTAACATGGAACTAGAAAAGAAGTGTTTTGGGTTCTTGGGCATGAAATTGTAATTAGCAAAGGTCAATGGAGATGGGTTATTGGTAAGGAAAGCCATTGGTGGAGGTGGGAGTGGTAATGGTTGATTTATGGATGACTGTGGTTTTTGAATGGGAATTCCCTCAGACTTAGACTCAGATGAACTTGATGAAGATGGGGATGATGGAGATGATGGAGGTGGTTGGGTGTATGATGATTCTCCCCTTCCACTGGTCCTTCTTGACCTAGTAGGGACTTGTAATTCTTCAAATTCCTCCTCCCCTAGAGTAAATCTAGTCCTTCTGAATCTTTCATAAGAGATAGCAGACAAAAATTGATCCAGCTTAGCTTATTCAGGCCCTCCTTCTAGTGCCAATCTGTTCAGGGTACTTTCTATATAGCAACAACTCAGAAAGAATATGGAAATCCTATCTCTCTTGAAAGCTAAATCTCTATCAGAAAGCCTCAAGAGATAACCCCAAGGTCTCTAATGTCAAGTCTTGATAATGCATAAACAACTCAGTGATAAAAGTGAAAATGTTGGTAATCACAAAGGGACCTTAGTACAAGCAAATGTTGAATCTCTAATTTATTAGATCTACCAATATGATGATACTTCAATCCTAAATCTAACCCAAATGGTAAAATAAATAACAAAAGATAAGGGTTTCAAAGATATTTTTAAATTAAAACTACTCCTAAGATTAACAATGCAAATGATGAAATACTTGAAATGGACCAATCCCTCATAAACTAATTTCTGCTTAACCCAAATCAGTTTG
This sequence comes from Sequoia sempervirens, assembly GCA_007258455.2. Classification (NCBI taxonomy): domain Eukaryota; kingdom Viridiplantae; phylum Streptophyta; class Pinopsida; order Cupressales; family Cupressaceae; genus Sequoia; species Sequoia sempervirens. The sequence continues at coordinate 55,377 of VDFB02325283.1, read as the reverse complement.
TAATCTTACATAAATAGTGCAATCTTCTAAGGTATTAAAGATTTTCAAATCATGAACACTCATATAGGACAACCCTATTGCAATTGAAATGGATAAACCTTCACAATTGAACTAAGCACAATAAATGTAAGGTCCAGGCTAACTTTGCAAAGAAACTAACAATCTACTAGCTACAAAAATTATGAACCAGGGATTGCTGCAACCACTTCAAACATCAAACCATAAACACCATTGAATTAGGTATAATTATAAATCTAGCATACATTCATCACTTCCCAAGCACACACATCAAAGATAAAGAACCATGCAAGATAAATCAACACGAGAATTCACCAAAAGCACACAAGGCAAGTGTTCAATTGAATCATCCAATAATAGAAAAATTCCGTTTCTAGTTAAGGTCAATTTGTTCGAAATGAACTCTAACTTATATAACTCTTGCATTACTAAATTCACTCTCTAGTATCAAAAACTTTCATCTATCTAGAGCCCTTAAAATGAGGCAAGTAATTCCATATTAATAGAAAACCCCAAGATAGCAATGTCACCTAGTTATTAAGGTTTAAAATAATAATGTACCACAAAACAAGTCAGTCTAAGGATAACTAAAAATAAGATAAAATATATCCATTAAATGGCATCAACCATCTAGGGTTGGCCTAGAATTAATAACAATATAGTTCGCACTAATGCAGTGCAAAATAATAGGGAAGCACAAATTTACCGTATCCTCCTCCTTTGTCTTCATTCTCGCCCAACTTATCATGCACCAACATCAAGTACTTAAGGTCACTATAGGTAGAGGTAAACCTTAAGTCTCCTTTCAAGAGATTTAATATTTTCTCCGATCACCCAATGAATTTATCCCACTAACCCATCGACCGGAAGACTTCATACAGCTAAATGCATCTATTATACATGTCTGTCAGGGTATCCTCAATTTGCCTCCTCTACTTATATATCTTCTTCAAAACCTTCTGCCTTATTTGCAAAGCTTCAAACCATTCCCAAGGTTTTGTAGCTCAGGAGGAGGGGAGAATTCCATCACTCACCAACTTATCTTTAGTTTATTCCATGATGGTCTTGGTCTTTTGAAGTAGGAGACTTGTATCTTATCTTGAGCTAATGCATCTTTCAACCAATTTATCAAGCTCATTGCATCTCCTCCAGTTGAAAGGATGTCCTTGATAGCATTATCCCCCTTAATTTGCACCCCCTGTAACCAATTCATTGTGGCAAGAGTAGTGGCCTTCACTCTTTCCAACTCAGTTATGGTTTCTTGTGGTAGGAAACTCACAGCAGAAGATGAGGAGCTAATAGATTGCAAGGGATTCATCAAGTCCTACAAGTATTTCTTTAATTTCTCATTCTCCTTCTTTAGTTCTCGCTTAGTCTACATTTGTTTCCTCAACCTTCCTAGGATCACTGCACTAGAGCCTTCATAATCTTCAATATATTTCTCCATGGATGTAGCTTCTAGGTTGATGGTTCGTACATTGTAATCCTCTCCAGTTGCATCATCTTTGTTCTTATCCAAAGTAGGAGTAGTGTGACTCGTTGTTACCTCCCATCTCTTCACAATCTTGAAATTACCTCCTAGCCTCTCTCCTCTCTTTTCTCCAACAACAACTCATCCCCACTGGGAGGTGTCATCCACTTATTAATTTTTTTCTTTCACCTCTATCCAACTGTCCAACCTAGAACAAAAGTGTGTGTGTGTAGAGAGAGGGTCCTAACTGTGTTTTTACTCATTAACTTCATCTTGTTTTGTCCTTATGCATCTTTCATCCAAACTCATTTTAGAATCTCCTCAGCCTCATCCTCCTTTTCTTGAGTATGCTCTTCTTTGTACATAGGTGATGGTGTCCTAACTAGAAATCCTTCACTTTGAGGAGGTCTAACTTCTTTAGTTCCAAGAGGTGAATCCTCATATGTAACCAGGGGAGACAACAACACCCTTCCTATTTATGCCTCAACATAATAGAGCTCACCCTCTTGAAATTCTTCTCCTTTTATATCTTGGTGACCCTCAGCTTCCTTGCATTCACCTAGTTCCTCATGAGCTTCATGGGTTGAAGGGATAACATCATGTTGTTTTGCATGAGGAGTAATCAAAGGAGGATCCTTCTTTGGAACACTTTCCTTAGGAGGAGTTCTTGATTTCCTTGTATATACTTTTGTCCTTTCTCTTGAGCTCTCCACATCTACCACAAGTTGGTTAACTTCTTCTCCAACCTTGGAGCTTACCTTTTGTGACATTGTTACAATTCTTCTTCTTTTGGGCACAAAAGAACTAACCTTAGGATCTTTCTTTTTAGCTTCCTCTTTTCTATGCTTCTTAGCCTTTGAAGTATGTCCTTTTTTTTTTGGCAATAGGTTTTCTTTGTTTTTCTATTTCCTAAGCTTCCTCCACTTGAACATCTTTAATCTTGATTTTAAAAGGAGAGATCACCTTTCCCTTACCCTTCGGATCCTTCTTAGCTAACTCCTCAGAAGTAGAATGAGGGTATAAGTCTCCCATCAGATCATAGGTGCATTGCACATCTTCATTCTCCAATTCCCATATCTTATGCTTCAGCCACAACTTTGTATAATTAATGATTAGATTCATCAAGTGCTCTAACTCTATTTTTTCTTCTTCCAACCAATCTATTTCACCAATTGGTTTGTCCTTTACTGCCTCACAAGCATGGCCCTAAATCAAATCTCTCTCATCTTCAACATGATCTAGAGCTACCTTCACATTATAGAATCAAACTGAATCTACTGGTAGCTAGGAAAACTTCTTCCTTCTTACCTCATACTCATCATTGCAGTTAGCCCAATAGTCTTCCAAATCATTCTTGTGGATATACTCTCTACTAGATTTCTTTTGTGCTTCACCAATTTTGTCAAACCTAGACCTCTTGGAATGAAAGGATAACCCAAGAGTACTCATCTCCTCTTCTGAAGCCTAAGCTGAGTTAATGGAAGGTCATGCCTCTCTGGTGCCTATACTTAAAGGGAAGTCCCCACCAAATCTAGTCTTATGTTTATCTTTCTTCACGATGACATCAAAGTAACATATTTGTCTTGTGACCTCTAGGAGTATGATATGATCAGCGGGATACCTTGGAAGTCGATATGGATCCCTTTGACAACCATCAATCGTTATGTATGAGAAGGTGGGAAATTGTATGAACGAAGCCCCATACCTCTTCATTAGCTCCTTGGCTTGATCAAGAATCCTTACATGCTTTGCACCTTGGAGTAACCTAGTGATGTACATGGTGAATGCATCATTCAACTTTCTATAGTTTGAGTTACCCAAATGCAACTGTGGATAAACCTCATAGATCACATCTTGGCCAAAGATGCCTCTGGTACCTAGCCCCTTATATAGATGGAATCTTGCAAGCACATAGACCAAGTAGAAAGTCATTTTGAAGGTCTTGGTTTGTAGGAAATTACATAGTTGCTCATGAATCATAGCACTTATAATACCTACCCAATGATAATTAGTATTCTACTCCATCCTTGCAATGACCTAGAACATCCAACCCTCAAACACTTCAAAACTCTTCAATCGTACCACTCTACTAAGAAGGGTGATAGCATCATAATATTCCTTCTTAAACTTTGCTCTAAATAGCTATTTGGGTAGCTTGGAAGACTTGGCTTTCTCCAACCAATAATTGATAACCTGGTTGGCCTTCATGGTATCTTCTTCATAGAATTTCTTTGGCATATCCATAAGAAAAGCCACCACATGAGACCTATCGGGCATGTCAAAGGTCTCAAAATTAGACATTGGATATAAATTTCCTATAATTCTCCCTTGGGGACTAACTATCCTTTGGTTACCTCTTTCATAGTGCCTAGCACACTCAAGAACCAACTCATAACATTGCATTGTAGGAGGGAATCCAACCACATGCGCCAATCCTAATTCCAATGTTCTTCTAGCTAGTAAAGTAAGGTTTTGTGCTACCATTTTGGCATTGAACTCCTTATAGTCCAATATTTGTGTCAGTCACTTTTGACTAGATGGAAGTAATCTTTCTCTCTAGGATCTTACTCTTGATATCCATCTTGATCCTTTTTGCTTCAGACACAGGAGACCCTTCTAAACCTAGATCCACCATTCTACCTTTGGTTCCACTTGCCACTACCTTACTTGACTCAACCTATACTTAACAAAGAAACCATAGTAAAGATCACCTAAAAGCCAAGTTAAATCAATCATAAACAACATAATCATCATCAAAATTGAATCCCAGATAAACAAGGTGTCATTAGTTCTCATAAAAATTGATCATATCAAAATTCGGGTTTCAAGTCATCTTGCGGAATCCAAGCCAGAGAGGAATTTCAAAAAATTCCAAGCTAGGGGGATGCCAACGAAATGAACATGAAAAGCATCCATTAGTTATTTAGGAAATCATCATAAGCCAAGAAAAAACATGAGACATCTTACAACAACTCAAATTAATCATAATATGCATAATCATACATTAATAAACCATGATATCTCATATTGTTTCACTTTCCACTAAATTTCAGGGAATTTCGCATAGGACAGATTTATGCAAAAGAGGCAATAATCTACAAATTATGGAAGGATGAAGGGGAAAAGGAAAATTTAGGAGAATCTAGAAGCAACAAAAATCCTCAGAGAAGATAAAACTCTGAAAAACTTTGAATATCAGGAAAATGTAGAGGACTAGGAAAATCAGGGAAATCCGCCGATGAAGGAAAATCCCAAAACTAAAAGAAAACCTGAATATCAACATTCTCTAATGATATCACTCAAATTGATTAAATGATCACAAATTTGAGGAGTTTTGGCTTGCAGCAAGTTTGATTTGAACCTCATGCTGATTTTCTTTTAACTAAAGGCTCCCCTGAAAGAAAACCGAAGGGAAATGGCGATGCCCAAGGCATAAAACCCTAAATTTCAACCATTGATGCACAAAGCAAGCTTGGTGTTTAATTATCTAAACTACTAGGTTCTCATAAAGGGTTATTTACGACTCACAAATAGGCTAACTCATAATGCAAATGAAAGAATGAGCTTAGAAATTACTTGGGAAACCATAAAAATGACAATATCAAGCAACCCTAGCCTCAGATGCTCAAATGTACAGAACTACGAATTCCAAGCACACCCAAACAGAAAGAGTCACTCACATTCAATAATCAAAAGTGGGGTAATAAACACATACCATTAATATAATGCAAGTAAATTCTAGCAAAGAAAAATGACAATATTGAATGCCTGAGCAAGTAAGAGCAATGATAATGCTAAAGGAATCACAATCAAATCCAACAATTCACAAATCCAACATGCCAAAGCTAGCTAAGCATGTCAGGATCAAGTACTTCAACTCAACAGGATACAAATGATAAAGTAGAATGACTTAAAGTTCCCCAAAAACTTGATTAAATACCACCTTCAAAGATCATACAAATGAAATTAATGCAATCGACAAGACATCAAGACAAAATCTAGAAACTCGATAGGATGAAAGATATTTGAAAAAGTCTAGCCACAGTGGAATTCCATGAAGACCAAAAATTTCTGAACCATAGTGCAAAGCAAGTAGGACTAGACTTGAAGAGGAGTTGGGGAATTCAACCAGGAGCAGATTTTCCCGAAAGCAATGAAAAACCCGAGATAAGCTCAAAACTTAAGATTTTCAATGAATACCCCAAAGGAGATCACCCAAGAAAGAAAGACAAACACTTAAGATTATGCCAAGGAAAGGTAAAGCCTCAAAATCAAAGGTCCAAAACACTAAAAAATGAAAGAGAAAGAGGGTCCTAGCTTTCAGCGAGGCGTGTGTACAAGAACTATACAACACTATGGACTACAAAAGCATTGTTAGAAGTGCTTGGGAATGCAATAAGTGAGTGCAAGAGAGTGTGAAGAAGTTGAGTTGAAAGATTAGAAGATGAAATGCATGTAAAAGGAGTGAATTTGAAGGAGAAAGTGAAGAAAATTTCCATATTCAGGTTAGTTGACCAAAGAGGGAATTACAAATCGACCACCAATGAGAAGTGTAATACCTCTATAGGCTCTAGCCGCAGGAATTTTCCAGGGATGTAAGCACACCATGTGGATGTCCCTGACATAAATTATTTTGTTGATGCTCAAAATAGGTGCCAAGTGGAATTGACGTAGTGGGCTTATGTGGAATTCAGCCTCTGAATTTAGCTTTCTAAAGTGGAGAAAGGAAAAAAGGAAAATTTGTGTAACGGGTGAAAATTCAATCCTATACATTTTGAAAGAGGGTTATAGTGTTAGAGAGTAAAGTGTGTAAGTGAGGTTTTGAGTCAATTTGATAGAGTGTTGAGTGAATATTCGAAGCTAACCATAGTGAGTAGAGAAAGATAACTGCGCTGCAAAAAAATTATTGATTGTATTGATGCATTATCAGGTTATGCAAAATCAATTTTATGCATATATGATCTTTTAATATTGTAGAGGTTTTTTCCTTGTTTGTACTAAGTTGGTGCTCAGAATAGGGGATTGGTGTCTTCTTAGGTTTGGTGCCCTTAAAAGATTGTAACATAAGATTTATTTGTGATGTTGGATTTGAGCAGTAGAGTCAAGCAACTTTTTTCACTGTGGTTTTTCCCATCTTAGGCTTTCCATGTATATCTAGTGTTATGTGTTGGTCTTGCATGTGCATGTACTTGTCTATGATCTTTTCATGTTTTAACCTACACATTTAGATTTAAGGGCTATGTCTGCACTAAGGATAAGAAGATTAAATTTTTAGTATCTACTAATTCACCCCCCCTCTCAATAGATTTTTGTGTTTCAACATCATATGCATCATATATATTTTGATCTTCTAAACTTCTAAAATATCTTACTGAATTACACATTCATTAATCACATTTTCCATAAAGATTCATATGCAAAACATAATCATATATTAAAGCATTGAAACTCAACAAGGTAATAGTAAATAGGTAATAACACAATGGGGTGTAACATTTCCCCCCTTGTGAATCATCATCCTTGATAATTTTAAGTATCAAGTGTAAAAAATAGACCATAAAACATAAACATAACAATATTGTTTCAAGAACTTTCAAAGTCTAGCAAAATATGAGGAAAATTTTTCTTCACCTCATAATAGTCCTCCCAAGTAGTAGAATCTTCTACATATTGATCCCACTAGACCTTGCATTGTAGAACATGTTTATTACATAAGTAAAGCTTATGTGTTTCAAGCACCTTGAGAGGCTCAATTGTTACCACTCATTGGTCCTATACCTATAAATAATTTCAATCAATAACATTTTTATCTCCTGGCATGTACTTCTTAAGGTACAATACATGACAGACATTATGCATCCTAGCAGAGCTGGTGGCAAGGAAATTCTATTAAAAATAGGTTTAACTTATTTGAGAACCTCAAAAGGACCTATGTAATGTGGAGCTAGTTTAGATTAATTTCCAAAATTTATAGAACTCTTATGAGCTTTAACCCTTAAAAAACCTTATTCTATGCTAAAAAAATGTGTTTGTACCTATTTGGAATCTGCATAACTTTACTTATTATCATTATCTTTCACTAGCCTCTACTTAATAATAAATGATCCTCCATTTTTTATAACATTTCTAGCCCAAGGTTTATTGTATCCTATAGCTTATTCTAGCTTATATGAGTCTTACACTTCCTACTATATAATGCTTCATACAAATCCATCTTGATCACATAAAGATAATATTTATTATATGAAAATTCTACCAGAGGTAGGTAATCTTCCCACTTGTATTGTTGATCCATGAATTACATTCTTAGTAGATCTTCTAAGACTTGGTTCACCCTTTCATTTTTTCCATCATTTTCTGAATGATATGATGAAATTATGTTCAAGTGTGTCCCAAGTGAAGAAAACATGGTTTTCCAAAACCTAGATGTCATGTGAGCATCCCTGTCAGAAATAATCTTCTCGGGAAATTCATGTAGCCTAAAAACCTCTTGAATAAAATTTTGAGGTATAATAGGAGTTGGCCATCGGTTATATTTCCTAGAATAAAATGAGACACCTTGGTAAGCTTATCCACTACTACTAGAATAGTGTTATGCTTATTCCTTGACATTGGAAGACCTTGCAAAAAATACATGTTAATCACTTGCCACTTACTTTCAAGAACTTCATGAGGATACAAATGACCTGCAAGGTGATTATTCTCTACCTTCACTCTTTTACATTCTAAGAAACTTGATACAAATCTTGTAGCATCTCCTTTCACCCCTTTCTAGAAATAAAATTACTTGACATTATCAATCAACTTGGTTACTCTAGCATGTATAGAATATGGTGTAGTATAAACTTATTTCCACACTAAATTCCTTAATTCCTCAGACTTAGGTACATAGATTCTTTCCTTAAACCTTAATAAATCATCAGGTTCAAATTGAAATCCTTCATACTATGGGTCTTGCAAAAAAAATTTGAGTGCTTGCTTGACTTGCTCATAATACTCATCACCCATGGATTTCTACAACACTTGACCCTTGAAATCAGTTTGAATTAATATCATTGAGGAGATTTTCCTCCTTCAACTTAGCGAATTGACTAGCCTATTTTTCTTTCCCTTGATAGAGTTTATGTTAAAATCATAATTTGATATCGATTCCAACCATCTCCTTTTTCATCCAATCAAATTAGGTTGGGTAAATAAATACTTCAAACCATGATGGCCAGTCTTCAATTCAAAAGGTTTCCCCAACAAATAGTCTCCACATCTATAATGCATGAACAACTATTTCTAATTATGAACCTTGTGAAGCATATTTGTTTATCATAAGGTTTCATCCTCCTTGAATCATTAGCTATGAATTTCCATTACCACCTCAATATTTCACCCAAAACTTCTCCTGAAGCATCTACAATGACAATAAAATTACCATCTAGATTAGGTACTTTTAGTATCAAAGGTTTATTTAACTTCTCTTTGAGCTGGTAAAATCTTGTTTGACATTTCTTGGAACATTCAAACTTCTTCCCTTTTCTTTGCAAGGAGGTAATGCAAAAAACTATTCTAGAAAATTTTGTAACAAACTTCTAATAGTAACCATCTAGGCTCATAAAACTTATAACTTTTGGCACATTCTTAGTCAATAGCCAATCAAGTAGTGCTTTTATTTTTGTTGGATCAAGAACAATCCCATCCACTAAAATCACATGACCTAGATATTGAACTTCCTCTTGAAAGAAGTTACACTTAGATAGTTTCCCATACAACTTATGCTCTCTTAATCATTAGAGAACAATCTCTAGATGTTGGAAATGTTCCTCTTCATTCTTGGAGTAGATAAGAATATCATCCAAGAGCACCAACACAAACTTATCCAATCAATCACTAAATACATTGTTCATTAGGTTCATGAATGTTGCAGTTGCATTCATCTGTCCAAATGGTAGGAACATGAACTCATAATGACCATATCTAGTCCTAAATTTTTTTTTGAAAATGTCTTTGTCCTTGATCCTCAACTAATGATAATAGGAGCATAGATCATATTTCAAAAATAGTGCCACTCCTTACATTTGATAGAAGAGATTATTGATATGTTGTAATAGGTACTTATTATTTATCATTCCCTTGTTAATAAAATCATAATCAATGCACAAGTGTAGTGTACTATATTTCTTCTTCACAGAGATCACTAGCATTCCCTAGGGTGAAACACTAGGTCTTATTAGTCCCCTGCTCAACAATTCCTCCAATTGATATTTTAGCTCTATCATCCTATATGGAACTTTAGATATTGTCTCCTCCCCTTGAACTATGTTGATGGAGAAATAAAATATTCTTTTGGGAGGAAATATAGGTAGTTCATCTAAAAATACATCCACAATGTTCCTTAAGATAGGATATTTCTCCATATCCAACATTCTTGATTCTACCACCTCACCATCTTCAGCCTCTTAGAGGTTTTGAGGTCCATAATATAATACACCATCTTGAGAAATGAACTCTTTTCATTCCTCAAGTTTCTCCATTTTAACCACAAAGAGCTAACAACCTTTCTTCTTTGCTATAAGCATTTGTATGGAAGATATTTACCACAACTTAACTTCTCTTGGTGTTCCTTACAATGATACCCATTTTCCTAGATCATCTAAAATTTCTACTATTTTTGCATGACAATCTACTTTGGCCCTACTTTTCCACAACCAATTCATCCCTTAAATGACATCATAAGAGCCTAAGTGAGCTACATATAAATTCACTTTTGAAGATAAACACGGAAGTTCAACCATTGCCTTGAATAAAAATTGATCCACCTTAGCTCTTGTCTATTTTTCATATTCAATAATCCAAGAATTTTTTCGTATAGCCATCTTTTCTAGAAATTTTTCTAGCAATGCTAGGTTTTTTTTTTTTTCTATTGCAATGATATCTATAAAAATTGAGATGGGTGTACCAAAAAAAGTACCTAGAATCTCCACCAAAGTAATCTAGTACTCCACTTTTCAATTTCCTAACATCAGATGAATCCTCTATTGGAATGTCATTTGTTGAGAAGGTAGAAGGTTCCCATGTGGTTGTGTCCCTGGTGGTTTTTTAGGACACTAATTTGCAAAGTGATCTCCACCATACCTAAAACATCCTCTCAAAATTCATTTCCTTGTTTCAAGACTTCTAGATCTACCTTCATTCCCACTGGAAATGTTATTGTTGTTTACCCTACAATCCCCTAATCTATTCTGCACATTGTGGAATCCTTTGTGACTTCTCCTTGGAAAATATTTCCCTTTAGTAGGACTCTTTATTGCTAGGATCATGGCTTATGTCAAATTAAACTTCCTCTAATTATTTTCATAGTCTAATTTTGAGATAGATTAAAGCCTCTACTCTTGCTTAATGGATTTCTCGTACACCAGGTCCATGGTAGTAGGATCATGCATTTCTACCTCTCCACCAAATTGGAATTGAGACTCATGATGAACTAACTTATGTGAAACCGCTATCCTTTTGGTACATGGGTACACAACTTAGGAGACAAGTGAATTTATCCCAATATTTACTACAGAAACTCCTTGCCTCATGTTCTTAAAGTTCAATAGATTTTGATCATAGAATAGTTCAGGTAGCCACCGATTTTGAAATATTTCCATGAACTCACTCCAAGAAAGATTCAGAGAAATTCCCCCAAGATCCATCTTTTTATTCATCCACTAGGTGGATTCTTTTCTAGCCAACTAGAAAGATCCTGAAATGGCTTTAGTTAGCTCATACTAATTGCTAATTTAAAAAAAATTCCATCTTTGTGCCATGCCTAAGTGATATCCCCACTCTTGTTACCTTCAAAATTTGGAGGGGTAATCTTCCTCATATCTTGAGATAGCTCACTTGCAAGTCACTTCCTTTTACCTCCCTCAAATATAGAATGTGATTCATCATCCTTTAATATCCAGGAAATTAAAGAAAAAGTTCCCTATTGTTGAATTTAGAGAGCAAATGGAGATATAAATTCAAATTCTTAGAAACCTATAAGGAGAGAATCCCTAGGGAAAGCAAGAACATTCAAAAAATTTCAAAGGTATTTGCTCATTTAAAGGGTTTTAAATTTGATGTTCATGTTGAATGTTTGTTTCCCAATGTTTTCAATCAAGCAAAGTGTTTTTTATTCCAAGAACATGCACAACCCAATGGATATTGAGACAATATTTGTTGAATCCCCATTTGGATAAATCTAGCTATGCCTACTTTTAGCAGATGATTAGATGCATGACCACACAAGATCCCCCTTATAGTGCACTCACTTCTTGGGTTAGCCAAGCATTAGTACCCATGAATCTTCAATGGCATACTTCTCATCTCTACTAAAAGCTGTAAAAAAGTGGGGCAGCTTCAGAATGACCATTCTTGCACCAACAAATAGATTAAGGATTTTGGTCTTTTAAACAAGGGGTTTTAATGTAGACATTCCATTTGTGGGGGATCATCCATGCAGTGAGAGACCATTTATGCCCTTCTTATTGAAACAATCCTCATGATACTTTCCTTTTCTCAAGTACCCACACTTATATCCCAAGTGGAAGTCGCTTGGCTTTAGCGTGTTTCTAGTTGGGTTGTTCCCTGGGTGATTCCTTCTCTCACATCAGGCCCTCTAAGATTAAAAAATTTGAGCAAACATATTTGTATTTTGATCAATATTCATTGAGAAACAAAGAGATAACACACACACTATGTTCCACTCACACTTGCAAGATTTGTTCAATTTTAGAATCCAAATTGAAGTGTGTAGGATATCACTTACACAACATAATATCACCAAAATTTTTGATTCTCAAGATCACTGTGAGGCATCAGAAAAGTGCATATGTCTTTTAAATGATATTACTTTGGGTAAGTAATTACAAAACATAAAAGCACTTGTCCATTTTAAATCCCTCAAGGAAATAATTTGATTCTTTTTAAAGCACCAAAGGAAGTGTGAGATTTGTTTGTTCAATTTTTAACCTTAAAAAAAATCTAGTACATTTGTCTAAATTTCTTTTTAAATCTTTTTGTCTTGTTCATTTTAGAGCCCAAATGAAATTAGTGATTCCTAAATACTTGAAGGGGTAAAGTCCTTAGACTTGGCATTATAATTTCTTCCAAAAGTGTCCAAAGAAACTTGATACAATGGATATATGGTGTTATACTTCAAAGTATTCCTTGTTGCTTCCTTGCTTCCACCTACAAAAATTGATTAATCGAAGAAAAATAGAGGTAGAAAACAAGTCAATAGGTCCAAATGATCAAAATAAAAAGATCACATGTTGAAATAACTTGAAATTTGATACTTTACCCCACCCTAGTGGCACAACCCACATGTGTTTCATACTTTAAGGAAGTAAGTGGCACTATATAACACTGCTAGATCTGATAGCAGTGCTCTACAATAGAACAGAGAGTACGATTGTGATTGTGTTTTTTGTCAGTGGCCCAATTTAGGGTTTGAAAACCCAACATTAGAAAAATAGCCTAGCATCAATGTTTGGAAATTTTAATTTCTAGGTGTGAATCTCTCACTAGTGGAGTTTGGAGTTTGCAACATCATTGTCTGGCACTGCTGGAAGGCTAGCATTGGTGTATAGCATTGTTGGATTGATAGCAACATAGTTTCTTGTAGACACAAAAAACCATAGAATTTTGTCAAAAAATGTGTTAAGAACTTGGGATTCGCCTTCCTTCTAGTGCCAAAATGTGAACCCCAATCCTAGACCTACATAAACATAGCAAAAAAAACACAATATTATATCCATACGCAAGTTAGAACTAAGATTCCTCATGAAATTCATCTACAATGCTCAAGATAGGAAAGAAATGAAGAAAAAAATAATAAAAACAAGTAAATCCTATTTAAACATGCAAAATATCAGTCCCATGGGGGAATTGGTGCAAATTTCGTGTGGAAATTGTCCCTTTCCCAACTCCTTTGCAAGCTTGATGAAGATTGATCCACTTGATGAGGATGAACAATGTGCTTCCTTGATAAAATCTGCAATAACCTAGCTATGATGATGGAAAAAGCTATGGAAATGGATGAGTTTTCTCTAAATGTGAAGATAGTAACTTTTATCTAAGTTTTGTATCCAAAATACAAATGAAGCCTCTTATTTATAGATGAGAATATTGAAGAATGAGGAAAAATGGATGAATGTGGGATCATTCAACATCCATTGGCCAAGTGACACTTGTCAATATGTGAATGGAGGAAGATTGAGCACATTTTGATGAATGTTCTAGTAAATGAGATGAGGTGGAATTTGAAATTTGTGAAATGACATGTTGGAGGGAGAAAAGAATGAATTAAATGCCACTTGGCTCAATGCACAAGGACATTTAAGAGGAAATGAATGCCTTGTTAGAAGGACAAATCCATTTGGAGGGATTTTCAAACTTGGAGGAATATTCCTTTTTGATGTCATTTTGAAAGTAATTAGGGATTTTATTAAATCAAAGAAATGATTTATTGGTGCAAGTTGCAAAATCTAGTGGATTTAGGTGATTAGGATTAAATTAATCAAGACTTAATTAATTTAATAGGAGATTAGTTGATGTGACCATTTGATTTAAATTTTTGGATTGATTTAAATCAATAGTGAGAGGAAGATGATTTAGATTTAATTAAATAAAGTTTTTGATTTATTTAATCAAAGAAGGAGATGATGTTAGATTAAATCAAAAAAATGTTAATTTATTTAATTTAATGGAAGGACTTTAGAGATATAATTAAATAAAGTGAATTATTTAATTAAACAGAGACAAAAGGATTAATTAAATAAAATTGACTTATTTAATTAATATAAGAGAATGACTTAATTAGATAAATTGATTTATTCAATTAAGGGATGAAAGGTGGTGACTAGCTAAGAAGATGATTTAGGATGAAACGATGTTAGTAATGAAGATCAAGTGTGTCAGTATATTTTCCATGTCTACATTTTGCCCCTCTTTGAAGCAAAGTATTCATTGCATTGGTTCAAAGAATAATTTATCTCAATCAAAATTCAAAATTTTTTGATTTGCAAATTTTCCCCACTACTGCCCCCTCAAGAAGAAACATGCTAATATACTACCCCCTCAAGAGATTGGAAGAAAATTAGAAAATTTCAAGTTTTGTGTGATCTTGCAAAAAAAGAGGACAAGGTGCCCGATAGGTCCAGAAAGCTTCTAGGATGCCAAAAACATGAAAAAAAATAGAAAAATATTCCAAACGGCATTTGGTTGGGAAAAAATGGGATCAGGGGTCCAAAACTTAGCTAGATAGCTAAACAAAGTAAAAAAACCCTAACTTTCAGGCTTAAGTAGGCCATGAGGGGCCACTTCTAGTTCATTTGCACACATAGCCTTATGAGATTTTGTGATTTTGAGACCTGACCCCTACGAGAGATGGTGAAATGAGCACTTCCATGACATGTCTCGAAGTGAGTACGAGTGTACCAAAGGCTACTAGCACTAGACCACTAGTGAGTCAACTTGCCCTAGCTTTCATTTCATTTTTTGTCTACATTTATTAGCTTAGAAATTAAACTTTTGGTCAAGCGGTCATCTATAGTGCTACTATAAACTTCTTTTCAATGTCACACGGCCTCAAACTATTCCTCTGTTTCTAATAGTGATGTGATGTCACAATTTGGTGTTAGGGTTCAAACTTCAAACTAGACCGCATATGAATATAGCATCATGGCAGGCCACTTTATAAATTAGGGTTTAGGGTCAAACTAGGGAACACTCAAATTGCACAGCAGTGGTGGAGTTTAGGAGTTTAAATATCCTAGCGGCATAGTTTGGAACTTTCAAACTGCACCACACCTACAAACAGTGATCCATATGC
Source organism: Sequoia sempervirens (assembly GCA_007258455.2). Lineage (NCBI taxonomy): Eukaryota > Viridiplantae > Streptophyta > Pinopsida > Cupressales > Cupressaceae > Sequoia > Sequoia sempervirens. Next base: position 40,036 of record VDFB02325283.1, on the reverse strand, counting down.
TATTTCAGGCACGCCGGGTTTAAACAGGATCATGAATTTTTATGAAACTTAATGTGGTGACTTTCCTGACATAGGAGGAGGCAGAGATTCTTCATTTGTACAAGCACAAATCCTCCATTTTGGGTAGATTAATTGGTATGCACGAGCGACTTTATGAGTACTTAGGGGAAATCAAACTTTGGTACATTACATATGCACCACTACTGACGATGTGTTTGGGGATGATGACAGTGCTCACAGAGTGATGGCACAGTGAGACATCATCGTTCCACCTTTTGATAGGCAAGGCCACAATGACACTAGAGGATGTGTGGTGCATTCTATGATTACCCATCCATGGAGAGTGAGTGATCTATTATGTAATTCTTAGAGAGATGCATGTTATGATGTGATGGGCCTTAATGAGATTTTATTTGCAGAGGGCCAAATTGAGTTGGAGCACTATAGGCTCACTATGTCACCCTTTTTCCTATCATTACAACCATCATTTTAGGTCTTGTTGCACCAGATCAGTAGGGTCAATATTTTAGTCTAGGATGGGGGCTTGCTTGGGATTTGTTGGTGCAATGAAGAGTATGCTTTGCATGGGGGGTAATATTGCTAGCCTATCTATTTCAAGATGTATATGAGTTTGCATATAGCGATGATAGAGCCATCGGGGCCAGAGTCACTTCTCCATATCTAGGCTTGGGAGCACATCGTCATGCTCCATCCACAAGTCACAATGGTTGATATGGAGCTAGATGACCCAGTCATCTAGAGGTACATGGGAGGAGTTTCTTTTACATTCACATGACATGCTAGCATCCCTCATTGGAGGAGGGTCATTCATGACATGAGATGTTTCACATGGTAGTTGTATTTAGATGGCCAATGTCGTACAATGATGCCCAATAGCAATTTTTTTCTAGACAGGAGAAATTGATGCAAGGCTAAGAGCACACCATGATCAAGAGGTATCTTCCTAGCCAAGTTCAAAGATAGTTTGGTGAGTCACGAGATAGACTAAATGACTAGTATGTTGCGATATTTGCACATACTATGAGGGAAACCTCATGGGGCTACTACATTTCAGCCCAAGAAGCCATTGATTCCTTCAAACAGTTGGTGGCTAGGACGTGGCCATATGATTAGGTTTAGGAAGACATAGGGACTACCTAGGTGTACATAGATTGGTTTAGGCCACCTCTTAGGTTGATAGTGCCAAGGGCACCATCAGCATGGTGGAGAGCCAAGGGTAGAGAGGTAGGATGGGGTCAAGGCTAGGGAAGCTGAGACAAAGATGGGGATGGAGATGGGGGATGAGGAGGAGGTGGGCCACCTCAGTAGTTCGATTCAGGTAGGGGATAGTAGGACTAGCTAAGGTAGGATTGGGACTAGGGTAGGAAGGATTAGAATAGATAGGTAGATCAACCACCTCAGAGAGATCAAGGACCTCCACCACCACTACCACCACACCTCCACCTGATCAGAGGGATGCTGTTATAAAAAAATTATAGGCATAGGTCCAGGGGCTACAGGGATAGGTTGGTACTTTGATAGTAGAGAGGGGCTAACTGTGGATAGAAGGGACTAGGTTTTCCAGTAGAGATAGGTCATAGAGCTTAGAGTAGCATAGGAGGTGGGTCATAGACAACAACTTGAGAGCATGTATACATCCTCCTCTTAGAGTTTAGTTTCATTACAAGCATATAGGGAGGAGGTCTAAGAGGCTGATTATTATAGAGTTCATTATCATTAGCTCGCGCCCCGAGCATCTCAGGTCTCAATTTTTTTGCAGTAGTACTGGCCTCTAGAGGACCACGAAGAGAGACAACCTGACAAGGACAAGGGAAGCCAACAGGGCTAGCTCAATTTTGATTAGAGACATGATTCTTTTTGCTCCCCACAGACTCATTTTTATAGCCCCATGGGTGATTTGTACTTTATATAGATTGATACACACTTGATCCAATTTGTATCATGACAGTATATTATTTTAATGATATTTATGAGATGAGATGATTTGATATAATGCATGATATGTCTTATTTTATTTATCAATTATGGATGGATTTTATTTTCTATATGCAATAATTCTATCTTATGTGTTATGTGATTCTATATGATACTATGTGTTGATATGATGTGTAATATTATGATGTAATGATGTGATGCAGTGATTTATGGATGTATTTATTTGTTTTAGTATCTTTTCCATGTACTTTCATGATGATGATGTATGCAAATGTGAATGCTTAGATTAACAGATCTATATTATGATTTTTTAATGGATGACGATAACATGTATGAGATGCAATATTTTTTTTTTCATTATCTTTCTCATGTATTTTATAATGATATCTATGGAATGATGATATAATGATGTGTATGTCATGATACGATGCTTATGTTATGATAATGAAAATGGATGATATGTATGCATTGCTTTATGGTTATGTAATTGATGTAAATGAGTTATATTATGATTTATATGTGATGATGCAATAGATGCTTTGACAATGATGTGAGTTAATAATGCCTATGTGATGGTTCCTTGTATGCTTATGTAATGTATGCATATGTATGGTTTATGTGATGTTTAGAATAACCAATCTATATTATGCAATGTATGAGATATGATCAATGCTTTCTATATGATATGATATGCATTATGGTGACAGTTTATGGATGCAAGATGGATGCAATGTCGATGATTGGTGATTAACTATCATGGTACCATGTTAGCGCAGAAAGAAGATAGAAGAAAGCAAGAGTCTCCAACAATTCAAATGATGATGATGATGAAGATGATGATGATGATGATGATGATGATGATGATGATGATGATGATGATGATGATGATGATGATCTACTTACCAAGGAGTTGGGAATTTTAAAATGGCCATTTACCTTATGTTTTATAACACACATAGGCATGATACATCAAGGTATAAATAACTAGGATGTTGTTGCACCTAGTTTGATGGAATTTGACTCAACAATTAGATAGGAGTACTCCTATTCACAACTGACATACAAAACATTATTCAAAATGTAGTTCAGATATTCCAAACATCTTGGACCAAAACATAGGAAGGAAAGCCTTCTTATGTGGTCAACAAGATGTTGGAATTATGAAACAAGCACAAAACCACGAGCCACAGGATCAAACAACAAACAAAACACCTTCCATGCAAGAGATCTGCAAAACAATATGTGCAATTATCTTCAACAAGAAAAAGTTACAAAGAGAGAAAACTTTCAAGAAGATATGAAAGCTACAGATATTATCCCATTGATAATTACAATGAGATCAATCCTTATGAAAGGAGATCAAGAAACCCTAAAAGGGAAACCCCAGTGTGCACACTTAATAATTAATAAATAATTAATTATTAATGTGCCTAAGTTTAGCTTAAGTAACTAAAGTGATAAGTGACTTAATTAATTAACCAATATGATTAAATTAATTAAGTAAAACAACTTATTACTCTAACACCCCCCCTTAAGATGAACTTAGGAAGTAGCTAAAACACTAAGAAAAAGATGCATGAAAGCAAAGATGGGTCCCGACAAACAAGGCCAAGTAAGGTACCCATGTACAAACAGAAGATCTCTATAAAGTGGAGAAATAGAGAAAACCTCGTGGGAAAAAACTCTACTCCAAAAAGAGATCAAAGGTGATTGAAGGACTGAAAAGCCTCCAAATCAAGGAAATGTCCTGAAAAAGAAGAACATGTAGAACATCATAGAAGCATAAAAAAGCTGCAAAATCCGTGAAAAGATGACTGCTATGGTGCCGAAGAACCTCCTTGAAGATATGATGATCAGGATTAAGAAGACAACAATCTACATGAGTGCCCCCAACGACACTACTCGAATCAGATGGCAAACAAAGGAAAACACCTGGAACTCAAAGATACAGATGGTAAAGGTACCAAAATTTTGAAGAACTGATCATGAAAAGAAGTGGAGAATTAAGCCTCCAAAAATAGGAATGAAAGGGGTTTCCATATGGTAGAGTGATCCAATACCATGGGAAATAGCTGGTTGTGCGTTATCATGCATGGGAACAATCTGCGTGGCTTCCATGTCAGAGCCAGGGAGCATTCGCACCAATGGTAGCTGCATGGTGAAGGGAGGACAGGTAGGAGAGCGGGTGAGGAAGACTAGAACATTTGAAATTGCACACAAAAAAGCACCTACAACTGAAAAAGTGGTGTACAAAACAAAGCACACATACATGAGGCTGGAATCATATGCATCCACTGTTGTCGTGGAGGGACACTCACCGGACAAAAGTGTGATGGCAAAACAAGGGCACTACACAACCTCCCCATGGCACTTTATAATACAGTGCGAGTACAAAATATGGCACAAAGTGATCTGCAAGAAGTCCAATACAACACATACAATGCTGAGGCACTTTATCTCAGTGCGTTTACAAAAGAGAAATACATGCAATGTGAGCCCATAATGTCTACAATGTCCAAATAGGACAACATGCTGAAAATACAATTATCTTATAGAAAAAGAGGAAACTGGTAGCACCATGATGAAGTACACAAAAAAACATGCAGTTTCAAAAAACACGGCACCCAAAAATGTGTCCGGATGCAGAAGATATGGCCCGTCAAATTCTCCAAAATGAGAATTGAACAGCAACAACACTGAGAAAATAGAATTCTGGAAAAAACAAGAAGTCAAAACTGGAAAATACCTGCACCACTGTGAAGAGCATGAAATTCCACCCCATTTCAAAAAAAATTGCATGCAAAAAGCTCACCGTATGGCCGAGATATGGCCTCTGGAATATTGGGTGCAAATTTGAAAAACCCAACGGAGAGGGGCTGAGTGGGCAAAAAGTGATCTCCGTCAAATTTAGGAAAAACACCTCCAGATCTAGAGGTCTGCCAGTTTTAGTGATGCTGGAAAAACTTCTCCAATTACACTGCATTATTTTGCATGAAAAAGCAAAAATAATTGCATGTTTATTTTTGAAAAATACCAAAACTTTTATTACAAAATATTGTTTTTCTTTTAAAAACAACAAAATTGACAATATTTTTCTAAAAAAATTGACAATATTTTTTTTATTAAAAAAAATTGAAAAAAAAATTGCAGGGGGCGGGCGGAGCCCACACCCCTGCCACAACCGCCCGCCGGTGGTATTAAGACCACCGCCGGTGGCTTTAAAGCCGCCGCCGACGGTCTTAATAGCCACCGCCGGTGGCAAGGATAGGGGGTACAGGTGGGCGCAGGGATGCCTGCGCAGGCCTGTGCAGGTACAAACCTGCACAGGTACCTGCGCAGGGTACCCTGTACCCAAAAAAAATGCAAATCTCTTTTTTTAAAAAAAACTGTGTTGCCCAATGCAAAGGGCTTCTAAAAAATATTTTTCAAATTGATTTTTTTACAAAAAAATTTATCACAGGAAAAAAAATTTACGATTTTTTTGAATACCTCGGTTTGCGTGCAGATGGCGAACAGGGCCGTACGGGCAAAAAAATTTTGCTTCAAAAATCAACTGTTCGGATTTTGACGATTTCACAGTCGATCTTAGGGTTTTTGGCCACTGCGGACGCAATGGAAATGTCTGTTTGGGCTGAAAATGCTCCGAAAATTCAAGCACCCTTTGGATCTGACAAAAAAACCTTTTCTTCAAACCTTCATAGATCTGACAAACGGAAGCCAAATTTGACGAAACAAAGGTCGATCTGGACTATTCTGGCAGCTCTGGATTCAATGGAGAGGTCTAATTCATGCCAAAATGCTTCTAAAAAACTTCCTCCTCCAAAATTTGCAAAGAAAGCAAAGGGTATTCAGATCTGAAGCCTGCAACCCTTGTTGAAGAAGAAAACCTCATAAATCGAGAAGGGGTTTGCTGAATCCATGCTCTGATACCATGTTGGAATTATGTGAAACAAGCACAAAAACCATGAGCCATAGGATCAAACAACAAACAAAACACCTTCCACGCAAGATTCTGCAAAAACAATATGTGCAATTATCTTCAACAAGAAAAAGTTACAAAGAAGAGAGAAAACTTTCAAGAAGATATGAAAGCTACAGATATTCTCCCATTGATAATTACAATGAGATCAATCCTTATGAAAGGAGATCAAGAAACCCTAAAAGGGAAACCCTAGTGTGCACACTAAATAATTAATAAATAATTAATTATTAATGTGCCTAAGTTTAGCTTAAGTAACTAAAGTGATAAGTGACTTAATTAATTAACCAATATGATTAAATTAATTAAGTAAAACAACTTATTACTCTAACACAAGATACCTGAAACATCCTCCCTACATCCAAACAAAGCATGCATGACCAATGTTATATTACAAGAATATCCAACAAGCACAACTGATGAAAATATAATGATTATTGCCCCATTACTTTCTCTCTAAATCCCTCTATTTGGGACATCATCGAGAGAGCATTCAAATGAGTGCAAAATAAGATAAGCCAAAAGGTAAAGATAAAGTATACAAACAAGCTAATGTTCTTCAATACCTCTAGCCAAGACTAAACTATGGTGATGCCTAAAGTTGATGTCCATTGTAGGAAGGATGCATCCTAGGACATGATGATATCAAATGATTGATTTAGGATTGATTGGATGATAAGCTATTGACACAAAGAGTTGACCAACTTGTTTGCTTATTGACCTAGACTTGAGGTTTTGATGTTTGAGTTTTTCACTTTGAACTGCTAGACTTGTTTCTTACTATTTCACCAAAGGTTGAGGATGATGATTGATTTATTATGAGTGGTTTTTATTGCAGGTGAAACCGAGATGGGATGGGTGGATTTTTTCAAATATTTGGATTTTTTGGAGTTTTTGAGGTTTTTCAAATGTTTTTTTTTTTAATTTTCTAATTTTTTGGGGTTTTTTGATATTTTTACAAAAGACCTAACCTAAAAACCTATCCTAGGGGCCTCGGGGTCTGATCAACAGATTAGCATTGCCTACGTTATACACACAGAGACCATGAAATTCAACTAACACTGACTCGATTATTGATGATATATGAACAAATGGATTGCCAGTTTATTATAACGAACTCCTAAAGGACTGACCTAATTGTCTCAAGGTTTGATGAAAGGTCAACCTTGCTTATGTTCAAAGCTCAGAGATGATGTAGTTTGACAAGAAAATTCTATTTTTTGTCTTTTTTATTTTTGACCTATTTTTGGGACTTTGAATGTTTTGAATGTTTTGGGATTTTCTGACTTTATGAATGTTTTTGGATTTTCTGATTTTATGAATATTTTTGGATTTTTGGATTTTTTGATGTTTTTGGATTTTTTGATTTTTCTATGTTTTTGGATTTTTTGGCTTTTCGATGTTTTTGTATTTTTTTTTCGATGTTTTTGGATTTTTTCATTTTAAGGAAGACTTCAATAATTTCCACAAATCCAATCTGATGCAAGAACATGCCATGTCATGATGCAATATACTACTCTAATATAGGCAAGACAAACTAACCTTGAGAATGGGCCAAGTAGTACTAGGAGGGATCATGACATGAACACAGGACCAAGCTATGATGCGAACGTGGATGGGTGATGATAGATGGATGATAAAAGAGTAATGGACATTGGTAAAATTGTAATGGATGGATGATGTAGAACAAGCCATGAATATCCTAGTGAATGGAAAGTGCTTATTTGCACAAGGCAACTATTTTCTAGGTTTTCACTAAGGTACTTGTCCAAAGCACCACTGAAGTGGTTTTCAAAAGAAGACAATTTTTCTCTTTACTATTTTTAATCCTTTTTCTATTTTTTTGGATTTTTTCTTTTTTTCTTTTCTTGTTGTCGCCAAGATTCCTGTTTTCTAGGTTTTCATCAAGGTGGCCAATTTTTTCAAGACATTTTCTGATATTTTTTGTATGTTTGGTTTTATACCCCAAAGGATTTAGGCATAGAACTTTTTGACATGAGATATTTTCATGGGCTTCTACAAAGTTTCACCTTCTGGTGTTGATAACTAATATGCCCAAACCTTGTAACTTGTTGTGATGACGAATGGTTCCAATTGGGTTCAAATCTTCCTCTGTTGTTTGGATTGGGTACATTCTTCTAATTTTCCTTTAGCACAAGTCCTTTGACCTAGAAGGTCTTGCTCCTAATCTTCTTGTTGTAGTTCTACTTGAGGTAGTTTTGATAGACTTGTAGATGATTCAAGGCATCCATACATCACTCATCCAACAATTCCAACTCATTCAATCTTGACACCTAATATTCCTCATCTGTGATGAGATTCTACAGTGACATCCTTAGTGATAGGAGCTCGATCTTGATGGGTAATATGGCTTGTGATCCATATACTAGGGAAAAGTGGGTGGAGCCTGTGTGTGTGCATATGCGTGTTCAATAGGCCCAGAGGGAAGGATTTAATTATAGCCTCAACTTGGCCATTTCCTTGGGGATAATATGGGATGGAAAAGTGATGTTTGATTTTGAATTTGTAGCATAGGTCATGAACATCCTAAATTTTCAATTGTGTCCCATTATCTGAGATAATGGCTTGGGTAACACCATAGCGACATATTAAGTAGTTCAAGATGAACTTGGATATCTGTTTTCTAGTGATATATGTCATGGGGATGGCTTTCACCCACTTGGTGAAGTAATCAGTGGTAGTGACGATAAATTTGTGGCCATTGGATGAGGTAGGGGTGATTTTTCTAATGAGATCGAGCCCGCACTGCAAAAAGGGCCAGGGTGTGACAATAGGGTGTAGCTGTTGAGTTGGTCCATGGATAAGGTTCCCATGTTGTTGACATTGTAGACACCTTCTAACATAGTCATGTGCTTCTCTTTCCATAGTAGGCTAGTAATAACCTATCCTCAGTAATTTCTTGGCCAAGGTCATACAACTCGTGTATGAACCACATATGCCATTATGCACCTCGGTTAGGGTAGTCAATGCCTTCTCAACATTTAAGAAATAGAACAGGGTTCCCTCAATGATTCTATGGTAAAGGGTATCTCCTAGGATGACAAGATGGGATGCTTTCTTGACAAAGACTTTCTTAAGGTTTGAGGTTATGTTAGATAGGAGGAATCCTATTCTCAAATAAGTGTATATATCATGGTACCATGGATCATTGAGACCACCAGTTTCATGCACAAATTTAGACTCTAGTACCTTGAATGCAGGAACAAGAAGTTTCTCTACTAGGGATTCATGCTTTGGGACATTGCGAGGGATGTCTAATAGGAATCCAATTATCGCCATGGCATCTGTTACTTTGTTGCTTGCTCTGGGTATCTACTCGAATGTGATCTCAATGAAGTACTCCTTAAGACTTTCCACCAATTTCTTGTATGGAGTTAGCTTGTCATCCTTAGTTTGATACTCACCATTTACTTGATTGATTATTAGTTGTGAATCCTCATATACCTTGAGAGCCATGATATGCCACTGCACTACTATTTTGAGTCCTATGGTTAGAGCCTCATATTCTATGATATTTTTTGTGCAGGGAAATGCCAACTTGTAGGATCTTGGTATGTAGTCTCCCTGTGGAGTGATGAAAAAGATCCCAACTCCTGATCCATGTTGTGTGTAGGAACCATCAAAGTACAACTTCCAGTGGTTTTCTATGCTCAAATTAAAGATGGATTCATCAGGGAACTCTAAAATTAGCATATTTTCTAAATACATTGGTGCTTCTGCCAGTTGGTCTACTATAGCTTTCCCCTTGATGTCCTTCCACTCCACATACTCAATGTCATGTTTTGATAGGATCATGATCCACTTGGCCATCCTTCTTATAATAATTTCTTTGAAATCACATACTTGAGTGGGTCGATCTTGGCAATGAGTTTTATTTTATGTACTAACATGTAGTGCCTAAACTTCTATGAGGCAAACACCATCACAAGACAAGGTTTTTCAATGAATAAATAATTTAACTCATGCCCTACCATGGTTTGACCAATGTAGTAGATGGCCCTCTCTATTCCATTTTCATCATATTGAGCACTAAGAGGAAGATTTAATCCTTCATCCTTGGGTGCCTCAAAGAGGATTTCACCATTGGATACATCCTTTATTTTTACTTTTTTTGGGTTAGAGAGTGCCACAGTGTGGTTTTCACTCAAAGACCTTGAGATTATTCTCAATTGTTTGTTTTTTCAACTAAAGGATTCAATCATTTCCCTGTAGTAGGCTTGTGTGTCTAGTATGATATCAAAGTAGCCTTGTGATCTCCATGTGGTGCCATGTTCCGTAGACCCATGAATTTTGAGAGTGCCTCATCATTTTAACAATATCTAGAATTGGTGGTCCTCATTGGTTGTAATCGACGAGCTAGGGGTAGATTAGGTTGATTTCATGGGCTTGATGGTCATTGGTCTCAAAATACAAGGTAATAATCATGAGTAGGGAGGTGTCTTTGAAAAGAATAGGCAAATTAGTTATGAGGTCCTCATCACTACTACACACATCAATTATGTCAAAAGTAAAGTTATCTAAAGGTAGACCTGTGGATATAGGTAATTGAAAGGCAACTACTGATTGTTGAGGGGGAGTTTTGACCTTCCTAACTAGTGCACCTTTTCAAAGTATGGTCACCTTTAGAGGGGTACATCTGAGACCAATATTTCTCATACGTGTCTCTAGAATGAGAGGTACTAGAAGTTTGTTGTCATTTTGTTCGAGCTTTTTGTTTCTATCATAACCCATGGAAAACATCATTTGTAATCCTTTATTGCTATCATCCATAGGTAGGTTAGTTGTTGGTCAGTAGTCTTTATACAGGAGGTTTGATGGGTCCTCTTCTATTACTTCTCAACCTAGGTCTCCCAAACTCCTAAACCTAGAGGATCTTGCTATGAAGGTTTGGGATGAGGAAGCATTATTTGACTATGGTCATCCTCGTGACCTAGGAGATTGTGGTAATTCTCCCACTACAAAAGCATTTTTCAGAATTGTTTAATCTGCATGCCCATTATCTTAGATAATGACGTTGATATTAGAGATGGCGGGAATGGTGGGAATGATGGGTGTCTCTGTCATAGAAGTGGAGATGATAGTATTTGGTTCTATGTATGGAGTTGAGGGACCTTAATCATTCTTTGGAACTTGGGGGATCTTCTAATATTTTGCTTCCAAATTTTTGCAATAGTAAAAGGGTTCAGGATCCCCATGGACAGTGACCTCTTGGCCTTGGTATGGAAACTTTACACACTAGTGGAAGGTGGAAGCTACAACTTTTATCTCATGAATCAAAGTATACCCCAGGAGGATATTGTAGGGAAATTCTAGGTTGAGAACTTGACAAGTTATTTCCATGATGGTCAGCCATACTTGAATAGGGAAATGGATAGTGCCCTAAGACACTCCTTCTTGATCATCATAGGCTCTGATGGCTATGCCTTTTCCTTTTTCAAGAGAATATTCAAAGAATCCCAAGATTTTTATTAATTTAAGGCTGCATATGTTTAACCCTACACCCCCATCTACCAAGAGACTCTTGACCTTGTTCTTATGAACAAAAGCCTCAAGATGAAGTGCATGATTGTGAGATGGTTGCATTAGAAGACCTTATTCTAAAAATGTGAGAAGGTGAGGTGTGCAACCATAGATTAGAATTGATCTACATTAAGATCTGAGGAATATGAAGATGAGGCCAAGGCCTCTTTAAGGATATTTTTGTGGGTTGATGATATTTTCAACAACTCCATGATGGATATTTGTGTTGGGGTTCTCTTTAACTAGTCTAGGACATTGTAGCCACTAGGAGCAGACCTTGGATTGGAAGTGGATGCTCTGGTTGGATGAGATGGTCCTATGATTGTGACTTTTCTGCCTCTCATGGTGCCTCCACAATCAGCTTGGGCTCCTTTGATGGTGAAAATAGTGCAATACTCATCTAGGGTGCAACGACATGGTCGTATACATGGTTGACACATTTGACTGCACCCTTTCCCTTATAATTTTTATTGTTCCCTTTGTTGTTGTGATTGGGAATTGGATTCATATAAATATTGAGATTCTGATTTCTAGTTGGTTGTTCCATATTTACGATTTTATCATCAATGAGTTCTTAGATTATATTTTTCAACCTCATACAATTGGTCAGTGTGTGTTCCTTGATTTTGTGAAAATCACAAAGGTGGTTTTGATTGTACCATGGTGGTTTCGCTTGGGTTTCTTGATAGTTTTCATAGGTGGGAATCTTGATGAGATTCTCATTCACCAACTTCTTCATGACAAACTTGATTGAATCCCCAAGGGTTTTGTACTTTTCCTCAGGAGGATTATTTTTTCATGAAAGTAGTCCTCCTTGATTATTCAAATTGTTGATTTGATTGTTCGGTGGTTGTTACAATATCACATTAGCGTAGGTTTTTTTTCAATTGTTGTTTTGGGGCTACTAATACGTTTGTGTGTTTTATTTTGGTGCACTGATTATGACCTTAGCATCCACCACACCATCATTTGTGAAATTTTTGTTTCTTTCCCATGTACAAGGCTTTTCATTATAGTTGGTGGATGAGCGATTGTCTTGATGTTCAAGATATGCAGGTGTCCCTCCTTGTGAAATAAGGGATCATTCAATGCTAAGCACCTTGGAGATCAATTGGTCATATGTGGTGATAACTTACACCTTGAGATGGAAGGCCAAGGTTTTCTCAAAATTGGAAATGATGGTGCAAACTTGTTGTTCCTCTAGCATGACCCATTTGCTTCTATTGGCCTTGGATCACCATCATTGTAGGAAGGAAGCAAATGATTTTCTCTTACCTTGTTTAAGAGTAGGTATTTCCTCTAGGATAACATCCATACCAATGTTGAAGGCATATTTTTTTATTAATGCATCTATTATCTCTTGGAGCTTTTGATGCTAGGAGGAAGGTGAGAGAACCACTCCATGGCTTGGCCAGCCAAACTTCTAGGAAATATTTGCATCAGATATGTATCATCATATGGGACCTCCATGCAATGTACTTGGAATTCCCTAATGTGATCTTTAGGTTTTCCCATCCCATAGTATTTGTCAAATTTAGGGATTTCAAACCCCTTTGGAAATAGTACCAATGCAAGGCTCCTATCAAAAGGATAAGGAAATAATTTGTTGGATGTTTTTATGGTTTTCCCTAATTGAAGCTTGAGCACTTGTTGTGAGAGCAACTTGATTTGTGTTGTTTTGTTGTTTTACAGATCAAGGGGTGCAGTGAATGTGTTATGGATTGACAGATCTGTTCGATTGATAAGTGGGGTGTTGGGTGTGTTGGTGGGAGGTTGTTGCAAGCTCTGCTGCATGATCAAGGTTTGTTGGTATGCTTTCATTTTTTGTTGTGCCAATAATGCTTGTTGTTGGTCTTTTTGTTGTTGCACCAGCAATTCTTGTTGTTGTTGCACCAATAATTCTTTTTGTTGTTGCACCAACAATTCTTGTTTTTGTTGTACCAACAATTCTTTTTGTTGTTGCACCAACAATTCTTGTTGTTGCACCAACAATTCTTGTTGTTGTTGCACCAACAATTATTGTTGTTGGTCATGTTGTTGTTGTGCCATAAATGCTTGTTGTTGGTCCTATTGTTGTTGTGCCAACAAGGCTTGTTGTTGTGCCAACAAGGCTTGTTGTTGGTTGTGTTATTGCAGAGCCAACAACACTTGTTGTTGGGATAGTAATGCTACCTCTTACTATGCTTGGTATGTAGGGCTTGCTAATATGCTTGTTGTTGAGCTTCCTACAATTGTGCCTAGTATTGAGCTTTTTCTTGTGCTTATTGAGCTTGGTATTGGGCTTGTACTTGATCTTGAACTTGCGCTTGTTGGTAGCTTGTGCAGTTTGTGCAGCTTGTGTAGCTTGAGTGGCTTGAGTTGCTTGAGTAGCTTGGGTAGCTTGTTGTTGTTGTAATATGGCTTGAGCTTGAGAAGTCTGCTATGCTTGTTGTGCTTGTTGCACTTGAAGTGTGGCTTGGGCTACTTGAGCAACTTAAGTGGCTTGCAAAGCAGCTAGCTATGTAGCTTGTTGATTTTAAATTTGCTGAAGCACTTTTTGATAGGAAGCTTGTTGAGCTATTTGCAACACAAGGCCATATTGGTTTTTTTTATTCAATTTTGGTGGTGGAGGTGGTGGTGGATTTAGAATGGTGTTTGTTTTTGTGATGAGAGGCATTGTTGTATTGATGATTGGGATTTGTGTCTATGGATGGTGCAATCAATATGATTTTTCCTTGAGAGACCATGTTTTGAGGTATTTGGAGGATGGTAGATGATGTGTTGGTTGCTCGTGTTATTGGGATGAATTCCATATATTCTTTCAATATTGATGGCAAGGTCAGGGGATTCAGTATGATGCTTTGATTGATGATCAGGGGGTTTTTTGAATGAGTGGTGGTAACATAGGTAACCCTAAACTGAGAGGTGATGTGGATGTTAACGACATGGATGTAAGTGGTGGAAAAGTGAGTGGAATACTCCCTTGGGGAAATGATGAAGATGAAGGATCAAAGATGCCCCCGGTCCAAATAGCCCACCTTCTCCTTGCGAGGTCATAGGGAGAGAGGTTTGAGGTGTTGTGTGAATTGATGATGATGGCTCATTGGGATCTTGAAAGGTGAGGGGGACATATGGGTGTAATGGATTTTGAGGGACCGATTGACCCAATATAGTGTTTACGTCCAAATCTTGATTATTCACAAGGGGGTGTATTTGTAGTGCATTGACAAATGTTCCCCCCTTATTAACAGTGGGTTGAGTTGGAGCAATCGATGATGTAATTTTTAGGATGGATTGAGTGATTCCTTGAAATTGAGGTGTGGATGATATTGGGAGTATGAATGATGTTGTGGGTGTGGTCCCAAGAGGTTTTTCTACAATGGTGCTCACATCATAATCAGAAGGGAGTTTAGCCCCTTGTTTTGCTAATTCAAGCATATATTGTGAGGGATGGAGCTTCATCATGGCATTGATAATTTTATGATTTTTGATATTTTGGACTATTTTAGTGATCTCATCTTGTGTCATCCCTAAGACACTGTTTGTGATGTCTTCCACTTGACCTTCCTCTTGATGATCTTGAGGGAGTGGAAGATTGATTATGGGATTGCTTGCCCCAATGGGATTGATCTCAGGAAAATTTTGACTTAGGTCACTCAAAGTTGATGTTTCTTTGTTGGTCTCCATGTTCTTCCTATGTTAGGATCTAGTTTGCACCATAAAATAGGGATCAATTTTCAAGAATGTAAGAGATAAACCTCTAGTCCTTTAGACTGATCTAACTTTAGGCACAAAAGAGAAAATCTAGGGATGATTAAGGATCAAAAGGTGATAGTGAAGTATGTGAAAGATGGATGATTGGTGAATGATTGGAACTCTTGAGAAATCTTGAAGGAGATGTTAAAATTTAGGACTTGGATTTGATGTTTGATTTGATTTGATTTGGATTTCGATAGTGAACTCATAAAATCTAAGAGGTTGGATGTTTTCTTAGAGTAAGTTTTTCCACAAGATGCTAATTTGACTAAGTGTACGAAGAAGGATTCATCTACACAAACCTAGCCAAACAAGATGATTTTGATTGATTTTATTTTTGATTTGGGATAAGGAACTCCTAGACCCCAAGATGTTGGATGTTATCAAGGGATAGACTTGTTCACAAGGATTGATAATTTGAATAAATATGTGGAGAAGGATGCATCTACACACATCTAATCAAATGAGATGATTTGGATTTTCTTCAAATGATTTTCCCAAAGTTTAACATGGAGGAATTTTTCAATATTTTCAAGATTTGGTGAGATGATTTCTGGTTTGATGTTTTGAGGGATGGATGAAAGTGATTGTTTTGATCTTAAATGAACATAAAAAGACTCTTGTTTATAATACCTCAATGTTTAAGAACATGCAATACTTCCTAGGTGATATACTCAAACCTTTGAAAGAGACTTGGATTTTGACAATAGTAAAATGAGTACAAATTTGGATTGTTCCTTGATGCACGTTTGTAAAAGTTAAATGTCAATCTTTCCTTGAATTCATAAAGCATAGACAACCTTTTCTTGCAAGCCTTTTGACTAAGCCCTTTGATCTTAGGTTTAAGGATTTTGATCTTTTAATAAATAAGTTGGAGTACCACATGTGTGGGGTCCAATTGTTTCCTATCTTTACTTAATGACTTCCTTTTACCACAACCAATTCTTGATTAGGTTTTCAAACTATATGTCTAATGTATAAATTTCTTCTCATCCCACAAATTCCATTATGTGGAAATCCAGGAAATTAAAGTAAAAGTTCCCTATTGTTGACTTTAGTGAGCAAATGGAGATATAGATTAAAATGCTTAGAAACCTCTAAGGATAGAATCCCTAGGGCAAGCAAGAACATTCAAAAAATTTCAAAGGTATTTGCTCATTTAAAGGGTTTTAAATTTAATGTTCATGTTGAATGTTTGTTTTCCCAATGTTTTCGATCAATAAAAGTGTTTTTTATTCCAATAACATGCACAACCCTATGGATATTGAGACAATATTTATTGAATCACCATTTGGATAAATCTAGCTACCCCTAATTTTAGAAGATGATTAGATGCATGACCACACAGGATCCCCCTTATAGTGCACTCACTTCTCGGGTTAGCCAAGCATTGGTACCCATGAATCTCCAATGGCATACTTCTCATCTTTACTAAAACCCATTAAAAAGTGGGGCAACTTCAGAATGACCATTCTTGCACCAACAAATAGATTAAGGATTTTGGTCTTTTAAACAAGTGGTTTTAATGCATAAATTCCATTTGTGGGGGATCATCCATGCGTTGAGAGACCATTTCTTCCCTTCTTGTCGAGACAATCCTCGTGATACTTTCCTTTCCTCAAGTACCCACACTTATATCCCAGGTGGAAGTTGCTTGGCTTTAGCGTTTTCCTGGTTGGGTCATTCCCTTGGGTGATTAATTTCTCCCACAAGTCAGGCCCTCTAAGATGAAAAAATGTGAGCAAACATATTTGTATTTTGATCAATATTCATTGAGAAACAAAGAGATAACACACACACTATGTTCCACTCACACTTGCAAGATTTGTTCAATTTTAGAATCCAAATTGAAGTGTGTAGGAAATCACTTACACAACATAATATCACCAAAAGCCTTTTGATTCTCAAGATCATTGTTAGGCATGAGTGAAGCACATACATCTTTTAGATGATATTACTTGGGGTAAGTGATTACAAAACATAAAAGAACTTGTCCATTTTAAATCCTTCAAAGCAAGAATTTGATTCTTTTTAAAGCACCAAAGGAAGTGTGATATTTGATTGTTCAATTGTTAACCTTAAACAAAATCTAGTACATTTTTCTAAATTTCCTTTTAAACCTTTTTGTCTTATTCATTTTAGAGCCCAAATGAAATTAGTGAGTCCTAGAAATTTGAAGGGGTAAAGTCCTTAGACTTGGCATTATAATTTCTTACAAAATTGTCTAAAGAAACTTGATACAATGGATAAATGATGTTCTACTTCAAACTCTTCCTTGTTGCTTCCTTACTTCCACCTACAAAAATTGATTAATCCAAGAAAAATAGAGTCAGAAAATAGGTCAATAGGTCCAAATGATCAAAAGAAAAAGAGCACATGTTGAAATAACTTGAAATTTGATACTTTACCCCACCCCACCGGCACAACCCACATATGTGTCATAGTTTAAGGAAGTCAATGGAACTATATAGCACTGCTAGATCTAATAGCAGTGCTCTGCAATAGAAGAGAGAGCACAATTGTGATGGTGTTTTTTGTCAATGGCCCAATTTAGGGTTTGAAAACCCAACATCAGAAAAATAGCCTAGCATCAATGTTTAGAAATTTGAATTTCTAGGTGTGAATCTCTCACTAGTGGAGTTTGCAGTTTGCAACATCATTGTATGGCACCACTGGAAGGCTAGCATCAGTGTATGGCATTGCTGGACTGATAGCAGTGTAGTTTCTTGTAGACACAAAAAACAATAAAATTTTGTCAAAAAATGTGTTAAGAACTTAAAATTCGCCTTCCTTCCAGTGCCAAAATGTGAACCCCAATCCTAGACCTACACAAACATAGAAAAAAAACACAATATTGGATCCATGTCCAAGTTATAACTAAGATGCCCCATGAAATTCATCTACAATTCTCAAAATAGGAAATAAATGAAGAACAAAACAAAACAAAAAAATTAAATCCTATTTAAACATGAAAAATCTCAATACCATGGGGGAATTGGTACCAATTTGATGTGGAAATTAGTCCTTTCCCAACTCATTTGCAAGCTTGATGAAGATTGATCCACTTGATGATGATGAACAATGTGCTTCATTGATAAAATCTGCAATAACCTAGCTATGATAATGGAAAATGCTATGGAAATGGATGAATTTTCTCTAAATGTGAAGATAGTAACTTTTCTCTAAGTTGTGTATCCAAAATACAAACGAAAGCCTCTTATTTATTGATGAGAATTTTGAATAATGAGGAAAAATGGATGAATGTGGGATCATTCAACATCCAATGGCCAAGTGCCACTTGTCAAGATATGAATAGAGGAAGCTTGAGCACATTTTGATGAATGTGTCAATAAATGACATGTTGGAAGGAGAAAAGAATGAATTAAATGCCACTTGGCTCAATGCACAAGGACATGTAAGAGGAAATGAATGCTTTGTTAGAAGTACAAATCTATTTGCAAGGATTTTCAAACTTGGTAGAATATTCCCTTTTGATGCCATTTTGAAAGTAATTGTGGATTTTATTAAATAAAAGAAATGATTTATTAGTGCAAGTTGAAAAATCTATAGGATTTAGGTGATTAGGATTAAATTAATCAAGAATTAATTAAGTTAATAGGAGATTAGTTGATGTGACCATTTGATTTAGATTTTTGGATTGATTTAAATCAAAATTGAGAGGAATATGATTTAGATTTAATTGAATAATTTTTTTTATTTATTTAATAAAAGAAGGAGATGATGTAAGATTAAATCAAACAAATATTAATTTATTTAATTTAATGGAAGGACTTTGGAGATTTAATTAAATAAAGTGAATTATTTAATTAAACAGAGACAAAAGGATTAATTAAACAAAATTGACTTATTTAATTAATGTGCCATAGAAAAATGGTCCCTTGTCATTTTCATGGCCTTTTAGGTCTTGTTTCATGGTGTTGGAACTATTTTGCTTTAATTTTATGTTTTATCATGGCTTGAACATGCTTATTAGGTATTAAAACTCAAAGAATTATGTCTTGTGAGGGTGTTGTGAAGTGTTGTAAGACATTTCTACATTCTTCTAGACTCTATTTATGCAATTCACCTAAAAAGCACCTTTTCACTCATAAACAAGTCCTATTTTGAAGTGTTGAAAAGTTTTGTAACAAGCTTTTACACTTTTCTAGGAACATATTCACTATTTGCACCCTTCTCATGATTTATTTTGTCTTATTATTCCCTCATATGACTTAATTAAGTGGATTTTTGCATATTATCCTGACAAATAACTTTAAACAAAAAAAAATTCCTAACACATGGTTTTAGGTCCTAGGTGGGACCCATTCACCATGGGTGGTGAATGAGTCCCCCTTGACCCCAAATTAAAAATATTTCCAAATTCCTTTCAGGATTTTATTAAAAATGAGTTGATGATTTTTCACTTCATTTTACGTCTCCTAATTCATTTGAGCAATCTCCTACAATCTTCTCACTCATTCAAGCACTTTACATCATATTTTCAAGCACTGTTCAAGCACTTTGAAGCAACCATTGAAATTACTTCAAATTTGCATTATCAAAGAGTTAGGTGAGTTGATAGCATTTTAATGTTATTATTTTATCTTTCTCTTTCATTTCATTATCTTTTCAAGGGTTTAATTACCAAAAGTGAGGTTTGACCAAGGCAAACCCCTATTCACTAACCCCTAATAATTTTTCCCCTTTTGCATGTTTATTTGCAGCCTTTTGTTTGTAGATTTGATAGGTTATTGTGTGTTAAAGAGTTATTTTCATGTCAAATAGGTTCTTCAAGTCAACTTAAGTCAAAATCAAGCTTGGAGAGACTTATTTGTTCATTTTCTACATATTTGACTTTGGCAACCTGACAAGCAAACATTCTATGATCTGGTGTTGCAGAATTGTCTCCTAGTTTTTTAGGAATTTGGGGGAGGACTAATTTTCCACCTATGGTCAATGAGTCCCACCTTAGGACTAGAAACTTTAGTTTTTTCAAATTTTAGATCCTGACAAACAAAAACCAGCTCCCGATAGTTTTCACCAGTAGGTGGACTGATTCACCACCCTGGGTGAATGAGTCCTACTATGAAAAATTATTGAATATAATCAATATCCAAAACATTATAGAATCATCACACTTTTCCCAGGTCCACTCTATTTCATCCCATCACTTTTTGTTCTGCATAATTTCTTCATTTACATAGTTTTTTGCATATCACAATGTGTTTTCAGAAATAGTTGTAATTACACTTTTACATTAATTTTCAATCATGTAAATTAATCCATTGAATTTATTTAACTTTATTAGCATCACATAATATCACACACATCCTAATTTGAATGAATCATTAGCATTATTTTACCCTATCTCTCTCCTTTTAGCTGAAAAACCCTAGAAGTGCAAGAGTATTCCATAAGTTCCCAAAAATCTATGTTTCATTTTGGTGAAACCGAATTTTGAACACTTTTAATTTCTGATTGCATTCAAATATTGCATCTTCATTTCCATTTTCATTAGCATAAAATTAAGACATTGATTTGTTATTGCATTATAAGACTTTTCATGATTTTATTTTTGCATCACATCTAATTAAAAATAGTAAAAATTTACATTTTGCATCTATAAATTGCATACTGTAGAGCATTTAAATCATCTTAAATTTTTTGAAAAACATTAAAAAAATTCATATTGGGACTCATTTGCCACCCAGGGTGAATCAATCCCTCTGCACTTGTCACATAACATTTTTAGCATTTTTCTGCCATTTGTCTACATTTCTATTTTCTATAGTTAGCTCTTTGTTACAATTTTTAGATTTCCTATTATTTGTAGTTTATACATTTTAGAATAGATTTCATTGGAATTCACTCCTCTTTTGTGGTACTTGCATGATTTTTTGGTGCCCCATTGATAATACTCTAGTGAGATGAAGTTCTAGACTCATGGAATCCCATGATAGCACTTTCATTGTGGACCTTGGGATCTCACAAGCTCCTACTCCTACTATGGAAAATGGTGGATTAGACCCTCACAATACCACTTATATACCTTCACCTTTCCATCCAATGAATGGTTACAACCAAACCAATTCCATCTCGCAAGAAAATGTCATTAATATTCATGAGGAATTTGCACATTTATAACAAGACTTGTCACTTGAAAAAAATTCCACAATTGCCATACCCGCCATTGAGAATCTTCATCATTTGATTGAAAGTGATGATGGCTTGCAAGTGATGAAGAAAATTGCAAAGATTTACAATAAAAATTCCTCTTCAAGCATTGAATCTACAACCATTCCTGTAACCCAAGGATCACCTCAAGTTCCTCCTCCTTCAACCATTGCTTCCATCCCAACTGATACCAATCTACAAGTCCATACAACTATGCCTTAGGCTACTTCTTTCCTAATTTCCACTAGCATTCCTACTTCATTTGTGGCATCACAAGTCCCTTCTACCACTTTCACACCTCTTAGCATTCCTTTCACTTATCCAAACATCACTTACACTCCATCACCATTTACCTAGCACCTCAACCCACACACCCTGATCCTCTTCTTACACAACTTCTCACTACCATTTCATCTATGCAACATCAAATTTCTAACATTAATCAAGGTCAACCTGGTCCAACCACCTATCATGTCCGTAGTAGTCCCTTATCCAAGTAGAAATATTACATACCCCGATGCCACAAGGGATAGAAATGCCTTAGTTTGAGAAATACAAAGGAAAATAAGATCCTATCAATCATGTTAATGCCTATAATACTTTATGTAGTGAATTTTTCCTTGACGATAAAATTTTAGCAAAATTTTTTCCAAGGAATTTGAAGGACACTACCTTAGAATGGTTTTCCAACTTTCCTAGTTATTCCATTCGTTCATTAAATGAATTGGTAGATGCTTTCATTAGTAAATTTCAAGTGAAAATGACACCTAAAAAGATAATGGATGACCTTATGAGATGTAGACAAAACCCAGATGAAAAAGTGACGGATCTCATCTCATGTTACCAATCCTTATATGCTCAAATTGATGGAAAAATTCTCGATGCACATTTGTAGAAGATGTTTATCAAAAAGTTGTAGACCAACCTTCAAGATAAAATCACCATGATGAAATTCCCTTCATTCATGCATTGATGTACAACCTTATGTAACTACCAAAATTTGGTTTCAAGTTGTGATTCAAAATCCACTTCCAACTGAGTTGACAAACTAGAACACACCAATCAAAACCAAAACAACAGAAAAAACTTTTGCAAACCTAATAGAGGATTTTTACAATTTAATTCGCCTCCTCAACCTCAACCACAACCAACCTAATCCATTCTGAATCAAGTGGTTGTTGTTAGGGCAGCTGTGCCTTATCATTATGGAGATCCAAACTGACATTTCACTACTTTACTCGATACTCTCCATCAAACAATGAACCAATTAATTCAAAAACACATGCTCACTTTGCCACCCATTTGACCACTTGATCCAAATTAGCCATTACAACCTACATTCAAACATAATTATTATTGTCACTTTCATCATCAAAATGGCCACAACACCGAACATTGTAAGCATCTTAAACATTTAGTTCAAGACCTCATTGATTCTGGGGAATTGACTATTGTAGGTATCAATGATCAAGGAAATAAGTCTATTGCACCTCCTAACCAGAATTTACAAATTTTCATCAATCCTATGTCGAAACATAGTAATTTCTTTGTCAAGGCTAGTGAACCTTTGAAGCCTAATGTAATAAGTGTTGATACCAATAATGAACAACATGATATAAATACTATTGCTACCCAAGATAGTCCTATGGATAATCTTGTGGATACAATAGATGTTATCCCTTGTAAGGGCCAAACCACAAAATATCTTGATATTAATTTTTCTACTAAAGACATACTCCAAAAGATTCTTGATTGTCCTCTTTACATAGCTGGTTGAATCTATGATAAGCCCACTAATGGGATATTAGATCCCACTTGTGGTGACAATGTGATCATAGAAAATTTTTTGGTATTACATGAATTATATCAAGATGATTACAACAAACCCACTACATGGATTAAAAAATATAATGGCTTTCCATTCCCTATGATTGGATCGATCGTGCTACCCTTATAAATAGGACCTAAAAATTTGGAAGTAACATTCTAAATTATTCCACAATCTAACCAATTTCATTTTTTCCTAGGACTCCCTTTAGTTCATTCAATGAAAGTAGTCCCATCAGTTGTTCATAAGTGCTTGAAGTTTCCACATGACAATGAGATAGTCACCATACACCATAATGGCTTTAATCCTCTATCTTCCAAAGGTAGCTTCTCATTAGAAGCCTTTTGGCCTACACTTATGGAACCTATCACCCCTCGTAAGTATTTATTTTTCATAGCCTATGAAAAGTTTAAAGCCAAAAAGATAGCTGAATTATCTCTTCATAACTCATCCTTGTCCACTTCCACACCCCCTATCATAGACAAAACCATGCTTCAACCTAATTCTAACACTGAACAACCCATACAACCTCTTGAACAATCACCACTTGAGATTTCTATACTATCATTTAAATGACCAAGGGAATGTGAAACAATCCCTGCTCAACCTCCTCAACTTAAAAAAGTTTACAAAGTAAAAGAGAAAGTGGTTGATCCCTCCTCTTCAATTTTTTCTCTTCTTCCCTCTTCAAAATTAGACGAACCTTTGATGACTCAATTTTCTCTTACACCTCAACAACTTTGAAACAAAATTAAATGGAATTGCGGTGCTAGGGAATGTAGGAATCATCATGGTCTCCTTGCTCATTAATCTCACATAGAAGAAGACAAAGAAAATAAACCTTTAACCTTGATAGAAGTAATAGATGACCACCCTCCTTCTTCTAACCTACCACAAGATAGTCCAGTGCAACAATCATAGAAAATTGAATCAATTAAACAACCTCAACTTTTGATACATCCATCCTTAGAAATCACCCTTCGTCCTCCTACTGTCATTAATCTTGATGATGATGATGATGGTGATGACGATGTAAAAATTTCCAAAATTGATGAAGAAGAACATAATAATTTAAATTCTTTATTTTCATCTACAATGAGCTTAAATGAAAAATCCTCTCAACCAAGTGAAGAATCTGGTATGACTCCTGGTTCGATGCTTAGAATTCTTCCTTTGGATAATCAATCACCCTCACATTACACTAAACATAATTGGGAGGAAGATGACATGTTAGATGGTTGACTTGCATTGACGTAACTAGCCTTTTTAATTTTCTCTTTTTATTTTATTTTTCATGTGTGTATTTTTTTCCCCTGTATTGTGCATTCAATGTTCTCTCTTTGTACACTTCTTCTATTTGTATCTCTATTATTCTATTTGTTGTGCTTTGTCTTTTTTTTCCTTTTAGTGATGGCGCAAAGCATAGAGACACCCTATGTCTCTTCCATGTTCACCCAAATGGTCCTTGTATTTTCTCTTTTCTTTGTGTTCTCCTTTTGGGAATGTTGCTCTGTCATGTTGACCCAAAAGATTTTTCATTTTCTTGTGCCTCTTCATTTTCTTTCTTTTTACTTTTGTTTTCCCTTTGGGGATGATCCAAAGCATTGAGACTACAATGTATCTTCCATGTTGATCGAAAATGAATTTTCTTTTTTCTTTGTTTTCAATCTCTATGTGTCATTCTTCTCGTTCTATGTATTTAGGGAATGATGACAATTCCAAGCTATTTCATACAAAAACATTTCAGAAACAAACATACTAACCCCAAATCCATAGATCCCTTATGCATTTGGAATTCTTTCTTTTCTGGGGGGAAACTCCCTTTTTCTTTGTTTTTCATTTTCGTTGACATGACACAGCCTAACTTTGAAACATATGACTTGGAATAGGGTTTTCTAGGTTAGCTTTCATGTATTTTTTTCTTTTTTTTAACCTTTTCTTTTCTTCTCTACTTTAAAGTAATTTCTCATAGCATGATGTCTATCAATTCCTTTAAAGTGGGGGGCATACATTACCATTAATTCATTTGCATTTTTGTTTCCTAGTGTAGCCTTGTCATTTGTATGATGCGTTCATCACTTTGTGGATGTCATTGGGTGTGATGCACTTCATAATTGTGATATATCTCAACATATTACATTCCTCTTGGTGGCTTGATGCAATGCACTACATCCCTTAAGTTTCAAATATAATATTCTTTGATTGGTCCTCTCTTGGAGACATTAGACACAATGTTCCCTAACTGACTAACCTTGCATAAATTGAACAAGAATCCTTTGAAATTCCTTTACACTTTACATTTTTTCATTTTTTGCCACCTTGCATAACGCAACTTGCATGAATATGGTACTTTTTCTTTTTGTTCATTAGCATTTGTTTCCTTGTGGCACCTTGTTAAAGTTATCAGGTGATATAACTTTGACATGGTTGAGCGGGAAGCCCAACTAGCAGCATAAATTTTCCCCATAGCCACCTTTTTTTTTGTGAGTTCATACCAACTAGCGTATGTATCTTACCTTTTTGGGCTTTCTCACCCCATGGACAACAAGTTTCATGGTTGCAGAGTGAGTACACATTCTTTGTTTCAAACAATCAACCTAGATCTCTTTTCACAACTAGTTGGATTGACGATTGAAGCTTAATCCAGTTCATTTAAACACTTGTGTGTTCCTTTTTTCTTATATGTAGTTTTCCATGGGATCTTCATCCTACGGGCTTGATCATCCCTCTTGATTCTTGTCATTCCATCTTGCTAATTTAAGTGCATTTTAACCCTCTCTTCAATGTTCATAGCTACTTTAGTGTGAATTTGAAGCAAGTTCATCCTCTTACTAAAGTGGGGGCTAAATGTGTCATAGAAAAATGGTCCCTTATCATTTTCATGGCCTTTTAGGTCTTGTTTCATGGTGTTGAAACTATGTTGCTTTGATTTTATGTTGTATTGAATGGCTTGAACACACTTATTTATCTACTAAAACTCAAATAATGATGTCTTGTGAAGGTGTTTTGAAGTGTTGTAAGAAATTTCTACATTCTTCTAGACTCTATTTAATGCAATTCACCTAAAAATCACCTTTTCACTCATCAAAAATTTCTATTTTGAAGTGTTGTAAAGTCTTGTAACAATATTTCATGCATTTCTAGGCACATCTTCACTATTTACACCATTCTAATGTTTTATTTTGTCTTTTTATTCCCTCATATGACTTAATTAAGTGGAGTTTTGCATATTATCCTAACAAAAAATTTCCTGACACATGTTTTTAGGTCCTAAGTGGGACCCATTAGCGATGGGTGGTGAATTAGTCCCCTTTGGCCCCAAATTAAAAATATTTCAAATTTCCTTTTGGAATTTTATTAAAAACCACTTGATGTTAGCCTGTGATGAGGTATGAATAGATACTAAGGCACAAGAATTGTATAAATAGGCATTTTCACTTCATTTTACATCTCCTAATTCATTCAAGCACTTTACATCATCTTTTCAAGCAGTATTCAAGGGCGGGTGCATGAATTTGGGTTAAAATTTTGTGGCCAATTCAAAAAAATATTGGAAATGACATAATGTGAGCGCGTTATAATGTGCTTGCGTTATTTCATTTTAAAAGGAAAAAAAAAAGGTGAAAATTATTCATTTTCTCTTTTATATTTTTCTGCTCTACCTGTGGCCAAAAACCCTCATTTTTCTCACTCATGTTCTAAGAGGAGGAATTATTCAAAATTCATCAACAATATTTTCTTTTCATTTGCAAAGACGGTGCCATGACGACGAACAGGTGTAGGAGGTAAGTATTGTTTGATAGTTGTTTTGAATTTCTTAGTTTCAAGTTGATTTTGTTTGTTTTAGGTTAGATTTGATTTTTTTTTTATTTGTAGGAGATGCAAATAATCCTAAAAATCCTCCTCAACAAAATCAACTTCTCCCACCAATCACTCAACACCCTCCTAGAACTCAACAAAATTTGAGTGAAATTGAAAATAATAAAAAAAATTGAGGATCTTATCAGTAGTTTGAGTGATCAAAATGCTTCAACTGCAAAAAGAATGACACTAGAAAATTCAATGAAAGAGATGTTAAAAAATGTAGATTCAATAACCCAACAAATAACAGGATGGCAAGATAGGAGGCAAGCAGCTAGGGCATATTATGCAGATAAACTATCATATAAACAAGTAAAAGATTTAAAAATTACTAAAGGTGATTTGTGTTCTCTATTCACTGACCCTAGAACAAATCAAAATTTTAGCCTCAATGCGAAGAGGTTTCCTATTCATTGGTGCCACCACCAAGAGATTAGGAACCTTTTTCTATGATAGGTGGTACTTGGTCTTTGATTACCCACCACACAATAATTGTGAAGTCCCCCAATATTTTCTTAGGAAACTATACAGTGAGTTCATATTGAACCAAATCCCAAATTATTTTGATATGAGGGAGTTCTAGGGGAGAGGTGGGGGGTTGGCTTAGGATAGGCCTGGTGCATAGCCAGATCCTCCACAACAAGGGAGACAACCTCTTGCTAGGCCACCTCGTGAGCACATTGTCATGCCTACCATTGCAAAGTAGAGTGCTGACATAGAGACATTGTATGTAATCAGCACTTTGACCAGGCATGTCATCCATCATACTAGCCCTATTGTACAACACCATCTAGGGGAGTCTTCGATTGGTGGCCTTTGAACCCGTGTGTGTCAATCTTGTGGGATGACTTGTTCATATGACCCTACTAGCACTTAGGAGGATGCTACACAAGATTCGTATGCTGCTACACAGGATCCGTATGCTACTATAGAGGATTCGTATGCTACTACGGGGATGGAGAGGATGGATGAAATTTTTCATTATGCATATGGCATTGATAGTCAGGTAAAAGTCAACATGTTCATTGAATTTAATTTATTAAATTTTGATTCTGAAATGCATGATTAACTAATTTAGTTTTATTATTTTAATAAAATTACAGGGTCATAGAGTTGAGACTGGATACATTGGTCCTCCACCTACTCATTTCTATAGTACACCTATCAGTGGGGTATGTAACTAGTAAACAATTATAAATTTATTACATGTTAATAGCATTGTTTTACGAATGGTATTTTAATACAAGTGATTTTGGAAGTTGAACAGGCTAATATTGGCAGTTTCAAGCAAACACATCCTAGTGCCAGTGGATTCAGTCAAACATACATGGAGGTAATAGAATAAAGAGAACTTAACTAATGAATTCTACTTAATAGATTTGTGTAGCTTATATTCATATTTTTGGTTACATTGCATTACACATCATTCAAACTTAAAACATTACTTCAAATTCCATAACTAATAACTAGATGTTAATAGATGACAAAATTTCAACTCTACAATATGGTTGTTTAGAAAGTCAACAAAAGCAACATGATGCAATTGCTTCACATGGTGGCATGTTCTTGCAAAGGTGCACCACCATGAAAAACTATGGATGCTTGTAAAAATCTATGAAACCATAATAGTAAGCAATAGAATAGACAAGGTAGTTATTGATGCAGAGCATCATATCAAAACACTCAATCATCATGGTACATTGATTCAAAGCATCCAACAAACACCATCAACATCATTTCTTCAAGGGATTTCAATCCCAAATAGAATCAGGAGAAGATCAAATATAATTTCATTAGAAATATACTTTTCATTCAACCAAAATCCACTCAAATTCTCTTAGCCATTCCATAGGCCATCATTCATCATTCCACTAATCAGTATTCCAATTGACTCATTCAAAGAAAAAACCATATTAAAGAAAACTTTGACTTAATCAATTAGATTCACATCATTCTCAACCACCATAAAAACAACATAAACCTAATTATTGACACTTGAATAATTCATCCTTTCATTTATTCACCAAGGAAACAAATTAACTAAACCATACCTCATTATTATTAATCCATTATCACGCATTGTACTCACCATATTTTGACTACATCAGTCTATTTATAGGTTACAAACTCCTGCTACAACATAATCTTGATTATCATCTTGTGGTTAATCACCAATTTGCTCAAAAGGCTTAATAATAGTCAGCCATCCAACCTTAAAAGTCACCAAACCTCTCTTATACACCTTAACCAAATTTAGTAAAATCAATCATATCATTAGTTTTATAGGAACCAAGCACTCAATCATATCACAAAAGTTTTGAAAGGATACAAGTCAGAAATGTTGAAGATAGGACAGATTGCCTCCCGAGGAGGTAGCTCTATTTCATAAGCATTTTTTCCAAACTTGTAGACCACCTTACAAGGTCCTATCTTCTTCATCATGAGTTTGGTATACTTTCCTTTTGGAAGTCTCTCCTTCTTCAAGTGTGCCATCACCAAGTCTCCAACCTTGAATTGTACATTCCTCTTCTTTATATCTACCTTTTCCTTATACTTCTCAACATTATTTTGAAGGGTTTCCTTCACTTGTTGATGAATTTCCCTGATTGTAATAACAAAGTCCTCACCTTGAGAACTTCTCCTAGCAACTCCTTGTAGATCTCTTAGTTCATAGACCAGTCTAGGGTGCATTCCATAGACTACCTCAAAATGGATTCTACCAATGCTCCTATTCATGGAATCATTATATGCAAATTCAGCCTGAGGTAAAATTATATCCCAAGCTTGTCCATGCTCCTTGGCAAGGCATCTTAAGAGGTTTCCCAATGATCTATTCACCACTTCAGTTTTTCAATCTATTTGTGGATGGTATGCTGAACTAAAGGACATACTTTTTCCTTGAGTTTCTTCCACAAGGTCCTCCAAAAGTGACCAATGAATTTAGAATCCCTATCATAAACAAGTCTTAAAGGTAGTCCAAGTATCCTAACAACCTCCTTAAAGAAGATACCTACTCTATGAGATGCATCATTGGTGCATTTGCAAGCAAGAAAATGTGCCATCTTACTAAATCTATCAACTACAACAAAGATACGATCAAAACCTTTTTGGGTTCTAGGCAACCCCAAGACAAAGTCGATACTTACACACTCCCAAGGCCTATTGGGAATGGGCAGTGGATGATAGAGTCCTACATTTGATGAAGTTACCCTTTCCCTTTGACATATTGCGTAGCCTTCCACATACCTTCTTAGATCTACCTACAACTTTGGCCAATAGTAAAATATCCTAACTTGTTCTAAGGTCTTGTAAAGGTCAAAGTGACCTCCAAGAATCCCATTGTGTTTTTCCTTTATGATATTCCCCCTCATTAAGCATTTACGCACAAAAAATTGGCTTCCTTTGAAGAGAAAACCATTCTGCAATAAAAATTCAGAGAATTCACCATGAAAAGAATTCAAATGCTTCTCACCAACATTGTATACCTCCTTGAAATCTGAATCTTCATGATACATATCCTTCAATGCTTCAACCCCCATGCTTTGGAGTTGGATCTCTTGCACTACAAGCTCCCTTCTATTAAGAGCATCTACCACCTTATTTTCTTGGCCTTTCTTATGCTTTATTGTGAAAGTATAGGCTTGCAAAGAATCTACCCACTTCATGTTCCTATGACTAAGTTTGTCTTGTGCATTCAAAAAACTCAAGGCATGATTATCAGTATAAACAACAAATTATTTAGGTAAAAATTAGTGCCTCCACTTTTTGAGGGCTTGGACCATAACATAAAATTCCAAATTATATGAAGAATACTTCCTCTTTGCTTCATTTATCCTCTCACTGTAAAATGCAATTGGTTTGCCTTCTTGGCTCAAAATAGCCCCTATTGCTTGATTGCTAGCATCACACTCAATGGTAAAAACTTTATCAAAACTAGGGAGTACAAGTATAGGTTGTTGTTCTACTCTCATTTTTAGATATTCAAACCCTTTATCAGCCTTATTGGTCCAAGAAAACTTACCTTTGTTACGTCCTTTGATGGTGTCCAAGATTGGTGCACAAATTTGGCTAAAGTTCTTGATGAACTTTAAATAAAAGTTTGCAAGTCCATGGAATATTCTCACATCTCCCATGGATTTTGGTGTTGGACAAGTAAGAATAGCATCTACCTTTGAAGGATCCATCTTCAAACTTCCCTTGGAGATGAAAAAACCAAGGTAGACTAGTTCTTCCTTCATGAATTCACACTTTTCCATGTTGATCAACAACTTCTCCTCTTGTAACCTCCTTAGTACCATTTCAAGGTGCTTCAAATGTTCTTCTTTAGACGTACTAAACACAATGATTCCATCTAAATAAACTACAACAAACTTTCCAATGAAAGGTTTCAATACCTAATTCATAAGGTACATAAATGTAATAGGGGCATTTGATAACCCAAAGGGCATCACCAACCAATCATAGATCCCTTCATAAGTCTTAAAAGTTTTCTTCCATTCATCCCCCTCTCTAATCCTTATTTGATGGTACCCACTCTTTAGATCAATCTTGGAAATGTAAGATGCTCCTAATAGAGAATCCATGAGGTCCTCCATTCTTTGCATTAGGAACCTATATCTGATTGCGATCCTATTAATGGTTCTTG
Source organism: Sequoia sempervirens (assembly GCA_007258455.2). Classification (NCBI taxonomy): domain Eukaryota; kingdom Viridiplantae; phylum Streptophyta; class Pinopsida; order Cupressales; family Cupressaceae; genus Sequoia; species Sequoia sempervirens. Next base: position 8,317 of record VDFB02325283.1, on the reverse strand, counting down.
AATCAATGCAAAGCATCCAATTCCCATCATTCCTTGGTGCTAGAATAGTAGGAACAACACATGGGCTCAAACTCTCCTCACTAGCCCTTTCTCCATCAACTCTTGCACTTGTCTTGCAATCTCCTCATTTTCAGCAGGTGTCATCTTGTATGCAACCTTATTGGGAAATGTAGCCCCTAGAATTAGATGAATATGGTGGCTTATATCCCTAATGGGAGGTAGGGAACTAGGTAATTCATTCACCATTATGTCCTTGTACCTTTCCAACAACTCTTGGACTTCCTTTGGTGCATCTTCCTTCTTCTTTATGGGTAGATCTGCTTCACTTTTTGGCTTCATAATCAGGAAGAATCCTCTTCCTCCTTTTTCCTTCAAGGTCTTCATGAACTCCTTCTCACCCACCATCAAAACACTATGCCCTTCATGCTTTGCATTGTCTTCTTCTAGGAGAGGTGAAAGGTTGTAAGTCTTCCCATCCTTCACAATGGAGTATGTGTTCTTCTCCCCATCATGCTTGGTCTTCCTATCAAAATGCCAAGGCCTACTAGAAATATATAGTTTAATACTTGTACTCAAAAAAAATTTATTAGATCTCATACATTATAAGTCATGATGTGGATCTCGCTATTGTAACTTTTTTTTTATTGAATAATTTTTGTTTTATTTTTAGATGTTGGTTGTGGAAATACCTCCAAATGTTACAAGGGAAATGGATATTAGTGTTTCATCCACTATAAAATCCTCCATGGCTCTAATAGAGGAGGTATGAGGAGAATTACTAAATTTGAATTTACATTTTTTGTTATAGATGTTAGTTCTAGTGAGAAAATCAAACCATCATGATTTGGCCATAAGTGATTTTTTTTAAATATATCATTTCTTATAATGTAATTTCTATATATTAATGTCTTTACTTCTTATTGTAATAGTTAAAACTTCACGAGGAGCTAAACTATAGGAGGAGCAGTAGGAGCACTCCTCGATCATAGCAAAAATGAGTGATAGACTTATTGCCATTAGATTTCCAAACAAAGGGAAAGAATTTATTTCCAGAGCATGGAGAGAAATAATTTTGATTCCAGAGCCCTTTGTTGTATGCCTAGACATGACAATTTTGTACATATCTTGTATTGGATATATTTGACTTGTATGCCTATATGACATTTGAGCATAAGCCTATATGGCTATTTTGTAACTATATTTTATACTTATATCGACATATATTGATGTATGTGTACATGGCTATTTGGTTAATACAAATCTTTTTATCGATGGTGTCCATATTTTCTCTTTTTGACAATGTCAAAAGCATGGCTGCATATAGATTAGGAAAAGACTTTTCCTTTTAGATTATCAATGCATGGAAGTTTCAAAAAGTATCCTTGATATTATAAAAATATGTGTTTATACCATAGCAATAAAAATATTTTGGGGAAAAAATTGGCAAACCAAAAGTATAATATTTTTTGAGAAAATTGAGAAAAAGTCTAGGAAAAAATGGAAAAAAATCAAATTTAACAAAAAAGGTAAAAAAAAAGTAGAACAAGAGATAAAAACTATTTTAAAAAAAATTAAAGGCATTTCCATAGCATAGAGAAATAGAGAGCAAATAAAATAAAGAGTTTAACTAATAAATTGTAAAAAATAGATTTTTCTAGTTTATATTCATATCATTGATTGCATTGCATTGCACATATTTCAAACCCAAAGCATTGCTTCACATTGCATAACTAATAACAATATGTTGAGGGTATGCGTAGGATCATGATGGGTCAAAAAGTGGCGATATAATTGGTATGTGTAGGGTATGTGGCTGACAACATTTTTTACCTAAAATTGATGAAATGAAAAAGGTTTTTAAAGGAGATTCTCAAGTTTCCACCAATATAAATTATGCTTTACTTTTAATTTAATAAATAATTATTATTAATTTTCTATTTGAATTATGACTAAAGTCCTAATTGATAGGCTGATTGAAAAATATCTATAGCTTTCAAATAGTATCACATTTTTTGAATCTAAAACATGTGTCACATTCTATGCTTTGCATAATATAGGATTAAAAAAAATTTAAATTTCATAAATTTTGACCAAGTTAACGTGGTTAGACATCTGAGGTTTTATATTTTTTTAAATTTGTTGTAGTAAAAATTCATAATTAATTATTTACTAAGAAAAATTGCAAAAAATATGCATCACATCGGGACATGATTCCTCTACTTATATCTAAAATCTTATAAAAATAATTATGTTATATATTGTGGTTAGGGTGATGAGACAGGACACCTACTTCTTATATTTCCACGAAATTTAGGTACTACTACATTGAAATTTCAATTTTTTCCAAATATAGTTTTTTTTAAATAAGCCCGGTGGTTTAGAAACTGCATTCAATTTTATAGATCCTATTCTTACATATTTTTGAAATAATATAGATGGCTTATTCAGAATTTTTAGATCCAAGTTTCCTAACTCAATTTTTAAGATTTTTGCCACTTAAGGGCCTTTTTTTTTTCCATGATGATCCTACACATACTCTTGATAGATGACAAAATTTCAATTACAATATAGTTTTTACAAAGTCAACCTAAGTAGTTATGCAATTACTTCACAATGCATAACTAATAACTAGGAGCAGCTCCCAATTGCATTTTCTTGTCATGGCATTCTATGAGACCACATTTCTTTGAGGCATTTTTTCAAACAATTCACTGCCTTGTCTATACTACCACAATTTTTATACATATCTACCAAAGAATTTTATCAAATAGTTCATTTCCTTGTTGCTATGGCTGAAAGCCTAAAAAAAGTGCTTTCGAACAAGCTATGGATGCTTCAAAAAAATCTATCAAAATCATAATAGTAAGCAATATCATAGACAAGGTAGTGTACTCTTTGAAAAAATGCCTCAAAGAAATTAGGTCTCATGGTAATGGAATGCCATGAAAATCAAATGATTGTCATGGCATTCCATTACCATGAGACCTCATTTCTTTGAGGCATTTTTTCAAAGAGTACACTACCTTGTCTAAGATATTAACACTATTGAATGTACTCTTTGAAAAATGCCTCAAAAGAATGAGGTCTCATGGTAATGGAATGCCATGACAATAGGTGATTGTCATGGCATTCCTTTACCATGAGACCTCATTTCTTTGAGGCATTTTTTTTCAAAAGAGTACCTTGCCTTGTCTATGCTAGCACACTTTTTCATACATTCACATCAAAGAATTTTATCAAATAGTTCATTGCCTTGCTGCTTTATGGCTAAAAACCTAAAACAAGTGCTTTCAAACAAGCTATGTATTTTCATGGCATTCCATCACCATGAGACCACATTTCTTTGAGGCAATTTTCCAAATAGTTCGGTACCTTATCTATGCTACCAATTTTTCATACATGTTTACGAAAGCATTTTATCAAACCGTTCACCTCCTTGCTACTATGGCTAAAAGCCTAAAATAGGTGCTTCAAAACAAGCTATGGATGCTTGGAAAAAATCTATCAAAACATAATAATAAGCAATAGCATAGACAAGGTAGTGAACTATTTGAATAAAAGCCTCAAAGAAATGTGGTCTCAATGGTGGTGGAATTCCATGACAATCCATAGAAATTTACTTGTCATAGAATTCATCATGACATTCCATCACCATGAGACCACATTTCTTTGAGGCATTTTTTGAAAGTGCTTGTTGCCTTTTCTATGCTACCACATTTTTCATACGTTTTTACCAAATGATTTTATCAAATAGTTCACCTCCTTGCTGCTATGGCTAAAAGAATAAAATAGGTGCTTCCAAAAAAGCTATGGATGCTTGGAAAAAATCTATCAAAGCATAATAATAAGCAATAACATAGACAAGGCAGTGAACTATTTGAATAAATTCCTCAAAGAAATGTGGTCTCAATGGTGGTGGAATGCCATGACAATCCATAGCAATTTTTTTTTCATGGCATTGGTCATGGCATTCCATCACAATGAGACCACATTTCTTTGAGGCATTTTTTCAAACAGTTCGCTACATTGTCTATGTTGCCACATTTTTTATACATGTTTACCAAATCATTTTATCAAATATTTCACCTCCTTGCTGCTATGGATAAAAGCCTACAATAGGTGCTTCCAAACAAGCTATGGATACTTGGAAAAAATCTATCAAAGCATAATAATAATCAATAGCATAGACAAGGCAATGAACTGTTTGAATAAAAGCCTCAAAGAAATGTGGTCTGAATATTGGTGGAATTCCATGACAACCCACAACAATTTTCTTGTCATGGCATTCATCATGCCATTCCATCACCATGAGACCACATTTCTTTGAGGCATTTTTTCAAATAGTACACTGCCTTGTTTATGCTACCACATTTTTCATACATGTTTACCAAAGCATTTTATCAAATAGTTCACCTCCTTGTTTCTATGGCTAAAAGCTTAAAATAGGTGCTTCCAAAAAAGCTATGAATGCTTGGAAAAAATCTATCAAAGCATAATAATAATTAATAGCATAGACAAGGAAACAAACTGTTTGAATAAAAGCCTCAAAGAAATGTGGTCTCAATGGTGGTGGAATTCCATGACAATCCATAGAAATTTTCTTGTCATGGAATTTGTCATGCCATTCCATCGCAGGACCACGACTAACGAACGACCCTCAAAATAGTTCATTGCCTTGTATTCTACCATTTTTCATACATGTCTGCAAGCATTTAATCAAACAATTCCTTGCTGATATATTTCAAAATCCTAAAAAGTAGCACTAGACAGAAGCTATGGATTCTTGGAAAAAATATATCAAGAAAGCTTATAATAAGTAAGCAACAGAAGCTGGTCTCATGTTTTTTTTTCACACGAAAATTAGTGTGATTTTATTCACATTTTTTGTAGGTTATATAAGCAATTTATTTTTTCCAATTTTGTTTGTTTAAATGACATTCAAGTTTATGGTGCTTTTTATTTTTTATATGATGAAATGTGATATTCTAATCCTAATTCATGCTTCTAGGTTGCATAGATATATATTTTGTTTTTACATGTTTTTTGTACCAACGAACCCAAAACGAACTAAACCCCCCTCCAAGAAAATTTGGCCAAACTGGCGAACCAAACCCCCAAACCTGAACCTCAAAACCTATTCCAACACTCTTCATTTTTGATACAAAAACTTAATTGACCACCAAATTATCTTGCCTCTTGACTTTACCCATGTTTACTCCCTCAAACCTCTCTTTTTCATTCAAAACCTCTATTTTCCCAACTAGGGCATGTCATGCCATAACATACTTTTGACCTCCCCTATCCTTGCAGACCTTTTCAACACATCAAACTCCACAATATCATCCTATTTCCAACCTATTCTAACTTATTTTCAAGCAATTTCTTCTTTTCACCTCTTCTATCCTTGCTTTTATGGGGCCTCAATTTTGAATTTTCAATAGGGGAAGTGTTAGTAATCTCTTCAAATTCTCTTACTAATGCTATTTTATTATTCCTACTCCCTATCCTACTTACATCAAACCCATATCATTGAGACACAGTCTGAACAATAGGTGGAATGGCCTATTTCAACATACTACACTCAAACCCTTAAGCTATCGATCTAGTTGAATGTAGCTCAGAGTGATTCCACATGCGTGGGTGAGAAAGAGGACCATGCTTAGTGTGAACATGACTATTGGAACATGTTGGAATAGTCCATTTGGTCACACAAGTTGTAGAACAAAAGTTGCACCACTTTGTAACTTTTCATTGCTTCCATTTGACACTTTTTCCATCAACTGATATCTAGACACCATGGGAAAACCACTCCGAGATAATGAAAAATGAGTGAGGTTATTGTAGATAGGACCAACACAATCCCATGGGATTAGACGAGAAGTTTCTAAGCATCATGGTGTCTGAGTAACCTCATGTTGAAGTTTGCATCCATTTTTCCCTTTGGACCCTTAAGGGATCGATCCAGTTGAACATAGCTCGGAGCGATTTCATGTGTTTGGGTGCAAAATAGGACCATGCCTAATGTAAAAATATCTATTCAAACGTGTTGGAATAGTTCACTTGGTCACACGAGTTGTAGAATGAAATTTGCACCACTTTGCAACTTTCCACTACTTCCATTTGACACTTTTTCATCAACTGAAACTTCGACACCACAGGAAAACCACTCTGAGATAACATAAACCTAGAGAGGTTATTATATATGGGCCCAACACAATCCCATAGGATCAAATGAAAAAAATTTAAGCATCACGGTGTTCGAGTAACCTCATGTTGAAGTTTGTAGCCATTTTGCCCTTTGGACCCTTAAGGGATCGATCCAGTTGAACATAGTTCGAAGCGATTCCACATGTTTGGGTGTGAAAGAGGACCATGCATAGCATAAAAAATTCATATTCAGATGCGTTGAATAGTCTATTTGGTCACATGGGTTGCAGAATGAAAGTTGAACTACTTTACAACTTTCCACTACTTCCATTTGACACTTTTTCCATCAACTGAAATCTGTACACCACAGGAAAGCCACTTTGAGATAACAAAAACTGAGAGAGGTTATTGTAGAGGGGACCAACACAATCCCATGGGATCATGAGAGAATTTTTTAAGTGACATGGTGTCTAAATAAGCTTATGTTGAAGTTTGTAGCCATTTTTCCCTTTAAACCCTTAAGGGATCAATCTGGTTGAACGTAGCTTAGAGTGATTCTGTGTGTTTGGGTGTGAAAGAGGACCATTCCTAGCATAAAAATTCCTATTCAAATGCATTGGAATAGTCCATTTGGTCACATGAGTTGTAGAATGAAAGTTGCACCACTTTGCAACTTTCCGCTACTTCCATTTGACACGTTTTTCATCAATTGAAACTTTGACACCACAAGAAAACCACTTTGAGATAATGTAAACAAAAAGAGGTTATTGTAGAGGGAACCAATGAAATCCCATAATATTATATGAGAAGTTTCTAATCATCACATTGTCCGAAGTATCCTCATACTGAAGTTTGCAGCCATTTTTCCCTTTGGACCCTTAAGGCATTGATCTGGTTGAATGTAGTTCAGAGCGATTCTGCATGTTTGGGTGTGAAAGAGGACCATGAATAGAATAAAAATTCCTATTCAGAAATTTTGGAATAGTCTATTTGGTCACACAAGTTGCAGAATGAAAGTTGCACCACTTTGCAACTTTTCACTGCTTTCATTTGACACTTTTTTCATTAATTGAAAATTGGACACCACGGGAAAACCACTCCAAGTTAATGAAAACCAAGAGAGGTTATTGTTGAGGGACCCAATGTAATCCCATCAAATCATTCAAGAAGTTTCTAATCATCACGGTGTTTGAGTAACCTCATGATGAAGTTTGTAGCCATTTTTCCCTTTGGACCCTTAAGGGATCGATCTAGTTGAACAAAGGGTCTATACTCTAAACTTATCCAAACCTTACCAACTCTTGGGGAAACAATTCTAAGGTGTCAAAACTTCAAAATCCAAAATTATATCTCAGTTATACCACCATACAATGGGTAAACCACAAAACCCTCTATTGTAGCCTAAACCCTAGGGGTTTATTAAAAATGATACTTCCAAAGCTAACCACAACCTATAAATTACTCAAAAAAAAAATTTATACCCTACACAAGCTCAAACAATCATAAAATAATGCTTCCCTATAAAAAAAACATAATTTAACTCTTCAAAACCACCATTTTTCTTAAAGAAAGCTCACTTTTACACACATGGGTTTCACACCCATCTCACTTTCAGACCTCCCCAACATTAACACATCCTTCCCACACCTTAATAATGTTAGTGCAGACCCATTCCTCAAGTTATAGAGGCTAAAAAAATAGGAATGGGTCAAAAATCCATTTTTTATTGACTCAAAACCTTCAAATGTACAAGTTTGGGCCGATTTTAGTAAATTGATGATATTCTAGTCCTTATTTTCCTTGATGAACAAAAACTACTAAATGGTGCTCCTACACCAATCATACATCGAACTTCTTGTCCCTCCTAAAGTTTGGACCACATCCATTACCTCCACATAAAAATCAGCATCCCTTGTCTTCTTGGTTCCCATGCCTTGATATGGTTATGCAAATGAAAATGAAGCAAAGTAATCATCTCCTTCTCCGTTGGCTGGAAGAATGCATGCTTAATGTTTTGATACATGATATCATCTCTCTCATATACTCTCATAGTTGAATACTGAAATATAGTATGGTGGGCCTCCAAATTTCTAGTCATCTTTCCTCCTCTTCCACCAAATGTTGGACCGATCCACATGTCTTCTAGCCTAATTGACTTTTTTTTTGAAAG